>CM040922.1:25910641-25953141 GCA_023029165.1 Gobiocypris rarus | reverse complement strand
ATATGCTTTTGTTTTTATTTTCATTTTTAGTTTAGTGAATTTAAAAAAACGAATTATTCTTTTTCTTTTTAGATTGTAAACCCCCAGTTTGCACTTAGCGTACATCACATTCACTGTATTTGTTTATATCCTTCAATATCAGCATTGTTTTTAGGACATCACTGGGCAGACGTGCAAAATACCGGGATATATACCGTGTATAGTCATTCAACCAAAAAATACAGAGATATGATTTTTTGGCCATATCGCCCAGCCCTTATATATACACACACTACGGGACATTTTAAAATGCCTTTCTAATGCAGTTGCAGCTTCTCATTGCAGTTCAGATGAGGAGATCAAATATGCATCGTTACAACTGTCTAAAACATATAAACATGGTGAAGTAAACATTGTCATTATTCCTCAGCATGAGTTCATAATCATTCCCTGTCATAAATGTGTGTTATTGACTGATTGAGCCGCTCTGAAGCACTGTCGCATGAGCCTGGAGAAGCTCAACAGCTCCGTGTTTTCCCACGGTTAGATCCGCACATTACAGCTGTGCATCTGTTACACAGGATCTCTTCCCTAATCCTTCTTCCCTAACATTTTCCTCTCATTTTTATTCATTGACGAAAATGACAGTAGATTTTCCTCATAGATTTTGTCATCCAACACTAGTTTTTATTTAGTTATCGTCTTGTTTTCATCAGTAAGAAAGAAGTTTGTTGACAAATTATTCGTCAATGAAACTAACACTGATCCTGTGCAGTTAAACTGCCCAACGTTCTTCAGGAAAATCCTCCAGGTCCTGCACATTCTTCAGTTTTCCAGCATCTTCTGCATATTTGAGCCTCTCCAGCAGTGACTGTGTGATTCTGAGGATGATTGAGGGACTCAAACACAACTATTAGGAAAGGTTCAGACATTCACTGATGCTCCTGAAGGAAACTCCACGCATTAAGAGCCGGGGGTGAACACTAAAGACAGATTCAATATTTAATATGAACATGCGTTTGATATTTGCTCAGACAATGAGTCGATGCGTTTTGTAGTTGTATCAGCCAGTAAGATGACAGTCATGGGTTCACAGAGCCGCTTTAATCTGCTGTTTTCACCTGCCAACAGGAAGTCATCAACGCCCTGAAGCAGACCTGGCACGTGCAGTGCTTCCTGTGCGCCTCCTGCCAGCAGCCGATCCGCAACAACACCTTCCACCTGGAGGACGGACAGCCGTACTGCGAGACGGGTGAGACGCCATTACCCATAAACCCCAGCCACCAGCCCATCAAACACTCCAGCATCAAATCCCCGTCAAGCACTCACTGATCTTTACAGCTTATAAGAGCACCGGAAAAACTTACCGCCGTGTCATGGTTTACTAGGGTGATACAGCATTTTTTTGGGGGGGGGAACTAGAAGCATAAATCGTTCCTCGTTATTTCAATCCGAAGAAAAAGAAGAGATACATATCATTCAAACAATATAAACATATATCTGCACTCAACATACTTGAGATGCACAATGAGAAATTGATCAAAATGAAGTGTTTAAACATGAATAAATATCAATGGTCTGATAAATCAACAATTCAACGGGAAAAACAAGTTTTCTGACCCCCATTGGCAGATATTTTTCTTCTTTTAAGCAAGAACTGATTTTATTTTTATTTATCATTCCTCATGTAAAGCCCAAGAAATCATCAGCCCATTACACGGATGATTCTTCTTAACGAGATGATTCTCTGTTGAGTTGAGTTTTCATATATAGCAGCGATCGAATCAGTTCGATTAGGGAATCAATCGTTCAATGACCAATCAGAGCAGGGTAGACCAATCCCAACAGACTGGACCATCTGACCAATCAGAGCAGGGTAGACCAATCCCAACAGACTGGGCCATCTGACCAATCAGAGCAGGGTAGACCAATCCCAACAGACTGGACCATCTGACCAATCAGAGCAGGGTAGACCAATCCCAACAGACTGGACCATCTGACCAATCAGAGCAGGGTAGACCAATCCCAACAGACTGGACCATCTGACCACTCAGAGCAGGGTAGACCAATCCCAACAGACTGGACCATCTGACCACTCAGAGCAGAGGCTCTCAGAGAGGCGGGGTTTAGAGAGACTGAATCTTCAAACGAAGCGTTTGAGAGCGTAGGAGGAGTGAGCTGATGCTGCAGTGTTTTTGACCTTTGATGCATGTGAACCTGTTGTAGGAGACGCCAGAACAACATTAGGAACCTTTAAAATAGCATAACAGGGCGATTTTTATGTAAAATAACTGAATGAGTAGTGATAAATGAATGCCCATGCATGTTCCACTCTGTGGTTGCAGTTTCAAATTATATAAATCTATAATGTTTGCATAGTGTTCCTCCTAAAATATGAGCACATTGCCCCATGTGATGTCAGTGCATTGGTTTTTTATACTATTGTCGCCACAAATACTTTATGGTGTTATACACTCACCTAAAGGATTATTAGGAACACCTGTTCAATTCCTCATTAATGCAATTATCTAATCAACCAACCGAGGTATGCAGCAAAGCATTTGTGAAGCCACAACACGCACAACCTTGAGGCAGATGGGCTACAACAGCAGAAGACCCCACCACGAACCACTCATCTCCACTACAAATAGGAAAAAGAGGCTACAATTTGCACAAGCTCACCAAAATATGACAGTTGAAGACTGGAAAAATGTTGCCTGGTCTGATGAGTCTCGATTTCTGTTGAGACATTCAGATGGTAGAGTCAGAATTTGGTGTAAACAGAATGAGAACATGGATCCATCATGCCTTGTTCCCACTGTGCAGGCTGGTGGTGGTGGTGGTGTAATGGTGTGGGGGATGTTTTCACTGTGCAGGCTGCTGGTGGTGGTGTAATGGTGTGGGGATGTTTTCTTGGCTCACTTTAGGCCCCTTAGTGCCAATTGGGCATGGTTTAAATGCCACGGCCTACCTGAGCATTGTTTCTGACCATGTCCATCCCTTTATGACCACCATGTTCCCATCCTCTGATGGCTACTTCCAGCAGGATAATGCACCGTCACAAAGCTCCAATCATTTCAAATTGGTTTCTTGAACATGACAATGAGTTCACTGAACTAAAATGGCCCCCACAGTCACCAGATCTCAACCCAATAGAGCATCTTTGGGATGTGGTGGAACGGGAGCCGTGCCCTGGATGTGCATCCCACAAATCTCCATCAACTGCAAGATGCTATCCTATCAATATGGGCCAACATTTCTAAAGAATGCTTTCAGCACCTTGTTGAATCAATGCCACGTAGAATTAAGGCAGTTCTGAAGGCGAAAGGGGGTCAAACACAGTATTAGTGTGTGTTCCTAATAATCCTTTAGGTGAGTGTATTTCACTTGTTTGCACACTTGAATCTTCAGTAACATTTAAATATACAGGTCCTTCTCAAAAAATGTGCATATTGTGATAAAAGTTCATTATTTTCCATAATGTAATGATAAAAATTAAACTTTCATATATTTTAGATTCATTGCACACCAACTGAAATATTTCAGGTCTTTTATTGTTTTAATACTGATGATTTTGGCATGCAGATCATGAAAACCCTCAAAAAATAAAAAAATTAGCATATCATGAGACGGTTCTCTAAACGAGCTATTAACCTAATCATCTGAATCAACTAAATAACTCTAAACACCTGCAAAAGATTCCTGAGGCTTTTAAAAACTCCCAGCCTGGTTCATTACTCAAAACCGCAATCATGGGTAAGACTGCCGACCTGACTGCTGTCCAGAAGGCCATCATTGACCCCCTCAAGCGAGAGGGTAAGACACAGAAAGACATTTCTGAACCAATAGGCTGTTCCCAGAGTGCTGTATCAAGGCACCTCAGTGGGAAGTCTGTGGGAAGGAAAAAGTGTGGTAAAAAACGCTGCACAACGAGAAGAGGTGACCGGACCCTGAGGAAGATTGTGGAGAAGGACCGATTCCAGACCTTGGGGGACCTGCGGAAGCAGTGGACTGAGTCTGGAGTAGAAACATCCAGAGCCACCGTGCACAGGCGTGTGCAGGAAATGGGCTACAGGTGCCGCATTCCCCAGGTCAAGACACTTTTGAACCAGAAACAGCGGCAGAAGCGCCTGACCTGGGCTACAGAGAAGCAGCACTGGACTGTCGCTCAAATTTTGCATGTCATTGGGAAATCAAGGTGCCAGAGTCTGGAGGAAGACTGGGGAGAAGGAAATGCCAAAATGCCTGAAGTCCAGTGTCAAGTACCCACAGTCAGTGATGGTCTGGGGTGCCATGTCAGCTGCTGGTGTTGGTCCACTGTTTTATCAAGGGCAGGGTCAATGCAGCTAGCTATCAGGAGATTTTGGAGCACTTCATGCTTCCATCTGCTGAAAAGCTTTATGGAGATGAAGATTTAGTTTTTCAGCACGACCTGGCACCTGCTCACAGTGCCAAAACCACTGGTCAATGGTTTACTGACCATGGTATTACTGTGCTCAATTGGCCTGCCAACTCTCCTGACCTGAACCCCATAGAGAATCTGTGGGATATTGTGAAGAGAAAGTTGAGACCCAACACTCTGGATGAGCTTAAGGCCGCTATCGAAGCATCCTGGGCCTCCATAACACCTCAGCAGTGCCACAGGCTGATCGCCTCCATGCCACGCCGCATTGAAGCAGTCATTTCTGCAAAAGGATTCCCCACCAAGTATTGAGTGCATAACTGAACATCATTATTTGAAGGTTGACTTTTTTTGTATTAAAAACACTTTTCTTTTATTGGTCGGATGAAATATGCTAATTTTTTGAGAATTTGGGGTTTTCCAAAATCATCAGTATTAAAACAATAAAAGACCTGAAATATTTCAGTTGGTGTGCAATGAATCTAAAATACATGAAAGTTTAATTTTATCATTACATTATGGAAAATAATTAACTTTTATCACAATATGCAAATTTTTTGAGGAGGACCTGTATTAAAGGTTTTGATTGTGTATATTACATTTTTGTCATAAAATAACAGGTTTGATGACTGGTCTGACTAGTGCTAGTAAGTTCTCCATGGATCCGTGCTTGACTGTGTGTGTTCTGCTGTAGATTACTACACCCTCTTCGGCACCGGCTGCCACGGCTGTGACTTCCCCATCGAAGCGGGAGACAAGTTCCTGGAGGCGCTGGGCTTCACCTGGCACGACACCTGCTTCGTGTGCGCGGTACGAGCATGAGCAGACACACACACACACACACACACACACACACACACACAGCCCAGAGACCGCATGCACTAGAGCTACAGATGCTTTCATTCCACACGTTTGATCAGCTCAAGCTTTTCACTGCTCGATCTCAGTATTTGTGTTGTTTTGAATCTGTTCTCTCCCTCTCCCTCTCTCTCTCTCTCTCTCTCTCTCTCTCTCTCCCTCTCTCTCTGTCTCTCTCTCTCTCTCTCTCTCTCTCTCTATCTCTCTCTCTCTCTCTCTCTCTCTCTCTCTCTCTCTCTCTCTCTCTCTCTCTCTCTCTCTCTCTCTCTCTCTCCCTCTCTCTCTCTCTCTCTCTCTCTCTCTCTCTCTCTGTAGGTGTGCAGCACGAGTCTAGAGGGTCAGACCTTCTTCTCCAAGAAAGACAAGCCCTTGTGCAAGAAACACGCTCACACGGTCCAGTTCTGAGCGCGCTGTACAGCGGAGGGACGGCCCGCTGGTCATATTTTACATCTGCCAGATTGATTTTAGTATGTGAATGTTTTCGCTAAGAGAGATATTAAATTTGCTTTGGTTTTCCTCAAAAGAAGCATCAGAAAGACACACATTTACATCAGAGTTTATAGAATAAAGATTTAAAATAAAGCACTGCAAAAACCTTCCAGCACAAATATCTAACGATTCTTAAATGCATTTACTGGAGGAGCTTGTGAAGTTTGTGCTTAAAACATTTGGAACAAGTAT
Organism: Gobiocypris rarus; assembly: GCA_023029165.1. Classification (NCBI taxonomy): domain Eukaryota; kingdom Metazoa; phylum Chordata; class Actinopteri; order Cypriniformes; family Gobionidae; genus Gobiocypris; species Gobiocypris rarus. Next base: position 25,947,221 of record CM040922.1, on the reverse strand, counting down.
TTATAAACTCTTCTCGCAAATCACATTTTTTTCCTCAGTTACATTTTTTTTTCTCACACAATTAAAATGTTTCTCCCGCAATACTGATATTTTTCTCCCACAATTCTCACTTTTTTCCCCCACAATTCACATTTTTTTCCCGCAATTCAGATTTTTTCCCCACATATCAAATTTTTCCCCCACAATTCTGAATTTTTTTCCCACAGTTCACATTTTTTCAGTGAAATTCTGACATTCATTTATCTGACCCCATTGCCAGAAGTATTATTCATATTTTAATTCTAAACATACTTAGTATCTTTCTGAAAACAAGACTTGATTGCGTCTCCTCTGTAGATATTCGTGCTGTAAAATCCTGTTTTTGCAGTGCAGATGTTTTTGGAGTCGTCCGAGAAGCGGTGTTAATTGCAGTAGTTCAGCTTCGTTCTTCAATGTTCAGTGTTGCATTGTGGGTGTTTTTGAGCGAGTATCATGTGCTGCAGTGTTTTATGGAGAACACAAGTGGTCATTCCCAGCGTTACAGAAGCTCCACACCATCCTCACATGAGATGACTGTGAAGCGTGTGTGTTCACACACAGTCACACACAGCTCTATTTATGCAGGTATATTTATTGAGGAGGATTTCTGGGCCTTTCCCGGGGCTCTGCACATATCTCACGGCAGTGCTTCATGGCATGTGTTATGTGTTGTTTCCGCTCCATCTCTCTGTGTACGGTTCGTGGGATATCTGATCCTCTAAGTGCCTTATTAAAACTTTATTTGTGCTCAAATTATGACTAATATACAGAAACACGTCTCATTCTTCTTCTTTGTGTTTTATAATCTTTAGCTCTTGTTTTAAGCTACTATGGGTTGGTGGTTGATGTGTGTCTGTATTCTCATTTCTGTAATGCATTATTATGAGACGGGATGAATAATAAAACACTGTTCTTATCACAGACTCCAGGATTTCTTCATGATCACATTTCTGTTCTCAGAGATAAAATATTACAATGGTTGAAAAACTTTAAATGCAAATTAGACGATGAAATTAAATGTTTCGTTTGAAGCACTAAAATTAAAAACCTAAACATTTTAAACAACAAGCACATGACGAAAGCTCTTTCAAAATATGAAAAGACCTAAAGTACCACTGACATCACTGATGTAATGCCTTAATAATGAGTGTCGTTTGCGGGATCCTCTGGTTTCCCAGATCCCAAACCCTCACACCACCTCAACCACACGTCCTGTGCTCCCGTTTCATAGGATGGCAGATTATTTTCAGTCCCTGGGAAATGGATATTAGCAAACGCTCGCCTCCTTCCGGTAATGACCAGCAGGTTGCAATACGTGTTTTAAAACCCTGCGGACGTGTCGGCTACTAACTTCAGGAAGAAAGAAACACTCATCTGAAAGAAGACTTTAATGTGTGAATTCAGACATTGCAAGAAAAAATCTGAATTACCAGAAAAAAATGCCAGAATTCAAAATTATGAAGAAAAGTCAGAATTGTGAGGAAAAGTCAGAATTGTAAGGAAGAATATTCGGAATTACGAGGAAAGAAATTCGGAAGTACAAGAAAAAAATTCAGAATTACAAGGAAAAGTCAGAATTGTGAGGAAAAAATCAGAATTACGAGGAAAAAAATCAGAATTACGAGGAAAAATTCAGAATTACAAGGAAAAGTCAGAATTGTAAGGAAGAAAATTTATAATTACGAGAGAGTCAGAATTGTGAGGAAAAGTCAGAATTGTGAGGAAAAGTCAGAATTGTGAGGAAGAATATTCGGAATTACGAGGAAAGAAATTCGGAATTACAAGAAAAAAATTCAGAATTACAAGGAAAAGTCAGAATTGTGAGGGAAAAAAATCTGAATTACGAGGAAAAAAATTCAGAATTACGAGGAAAAAATTCAGAATTACGAGGAAAAAATTCAGAATTACGAGGAAAAAATTCAGAATTACGAGGAAAAAATTCAGAATTGTGAGGAAAAAAATTCAGAATTATAAGGAAAAGTCAGAAATGTGAGGAAGAAAATTCAGAACTACAAGAAACAAGAAAAAAAAGTCTGAAATGTGAGGAAAAAAATTGAATTGCGAAAAAAAAATCCAGAATTGTAAGAAATTCAGAATTCTGAGGGGAAAAAAATTCAGGAAAAGTTAATTTCAGAATTACAGAAGAAGTTACGGAATTACAGAAAAAAGCTTCCATAGTGAACGGGCCTTAAGACGGGATGTCTTGGGATATTCAGTGTCACACATGTGATCTCCAGGGATTCACGCAGGGAAGCAGGAGATAAAACTGGTGTCAATGCTCTCAAATGGGTTTGGAAATCAATCCTGAATATATGAAATGCATTTGAATAGATCTGCTTGATTTCACGTATAAATAAAGTCAATGTTTGATATGTTAGTCATAAAGGTGTATTCTTAAATATTGATATGATTTCAAATGTGTTTTATATTTTTGTAGTTTCAGGTTGTAATGTCAGGTAGCATTTCTTTTGATATTTATTAGCCATTAGTTTGATGTGAAGAGCAGGAGTACTGTATTTTATATATATATACATATACATATTTGAATCTTTATTTTGAGGGTTATATGAAAGTATGTTTTATCTGCAGTATTTGATACAAGTGTCTTTAGGATATTCTCTGTCGTTTGAGATTTATATATTTAGATTTATATAAAGTTTATATATTTGAGCATTTTGTTTCAGATGTAAAGGGTTGATTATTATTTTGTAAGTATTTTGAATATATTTCTGCCCAGTTGTGTGAGGTAAAGAGGAAGTTTAGGCTTTTTATATTATATTTTATTTATAGTGTGGTTATATGATGGTGTGTTTAGGAGCCAAGCACTGAAGGTGACGTAGTTGTAACCACCCTAGCAACCACCTGAGTACCCTGGCAACCCCTTAGCAAAACCTTAGCAACCACCCTAGCAACTGCTTAGTAACCACATAGCAACCACCCAGATTACTTTAGCAATATATCTATCATAACTAATAAATTAAAACTATTTCAAACTTTTAAAACTACTTCAAACTTTCTGGCTAGGCTTTTTCAAGCGAACTTAAAGCTTGAAAGTTGTAATTGTATCTAGTTGTAATTGTTGTTTTACATTATTATTATTAGTATTATTCCCAAATGGGAGTCTATGGCAGCCATATCGACCATACATAGGAAAATGATGACATTTGGTGCAGAGATAGAGTTGGTGCTGAATAGCAATCTGCCCAAATTTAAAGCATCTACGACATACTCCATAGCGCCACCATCAGTTCAAAAATATATTTGTATTTTTGGTTAAAACTTTTTTATTTTTTGGCGTCTTGCAGTGATCCAGATCTGATTGATAAAGCTGTATTTCTGTTATTAATGTGAGTTTGAAGGGTTGTGTGCTGCTGTATTTTTGCAGGATGAGGAGGCGCATTGAGGTGTATTTCTCTGAGGCGTCAGTGGTTGGAGCCTCTGCGCCTCACACACACACACACACACACAGAGACAGACTGAGGGAAAGAAAACCAGCTTTCCTCCTTGAGTTGGGCAGAAGGAGCCCGTTCAGTCTCACGGATCAAACGGCACCGAGTAATTCTTCGCCGAATGTTTGCATGTTCCGCCGACTCGCGCGCGAGGAGCTGGCGACGCTTTCTGACGGACTTTAGAGGCTCGTGAATGAAGGTGAGTGTTTACACGGCAATCGGACACATTCACCGAGACTTTGAGTGTTTAATCCGCTGTGTGTGTATCGATGAAGTCCCCGTTAATTTCCACTGAACACTCGCGTGTGTCAAATTCAAAAGCGCTCGCGCTCGTATTTCCCAAAGTTTCGGCGTTTTCTGGTGAATCTAACCGAATCTCCCACAGGCTGTCAACACTTGTGTTTGACTGCTACTACTTCAAGAAAAATTAAATTAATCTGTTGCGATGGACGCAAATCACTCGAGTGAGAGATTTAACTGGCGATTTAAGTTGTTGCATTACTTTAGATTATCAAGTATGCAAATAATAATGAAATGAAACATGTTGTCTTGATGTGTTGATGAACAATTGCAGTTTGATCAGGAATGATCCCTGAAGGTGTTTTACCGGTTATTCCTATAGCTAATAAATGATATTGCATAACTCCTTTTATGATTTATTGAGCTAAAAGGTCTTACGAAACATTGTTTGGCTGTTTTTGTAGATGTTGAGAGATCTGAGCATCATAAATCCATAAGGAGCTTTATTCATCAGACTGAGGTAAGAAGGTGGTTTTTAATTTACCTTTGATTCCTCCAGTATTTAATGTTTGTTTTGCATTCCATAATTGTGATAGTCATAAATGCATCCTAAAAGGTTTTCAAAGCTGAAGTGTGTGATTTTGGCATCAAATTGAATTGGAAAAATGACTGTTTTCAAACAGTTTTCCTAAACGCTGCCATTGGCCGGTCGTCCAGATAGACCCGCCCCCAAACTCACATCATTGGTCGAGTCTGAAGTTGGAACGTTCACGTGCAATTAGGGAGATGAGAGAGTATTTTAGCATTGAATAAATGACACACTTCAACTTTCAAGGAAAGTTAAAACTCGTTTCACACGCGTCATCTGAACGTTAATGAGCGCTGTGTGATTTTAGAAGCTGAGAGCGAGACCACCGATACAGCTCTGGGTTCAGATCCAGTTAAGCGAGTACTAGTTTCCTTACTGAATATATGCAGTATGTGCTTTTATTCTGATAAACGGAGGTGTATATTATCTGTTTGAGAGCTGTGATATGACTTTGATGATGAAGTAAAGCCAACAGATTTGTCCTGCGGATGGGATCTGATCTGACCTCGCGCTCTTCAGTCGTAGCGGGTCGGCCGTGTGTTGTGCCGTGAGTATCGTGTGTCTGATAAGCGGTTCTTTGGGAGCGTGTCAGCGGCTACAGGAGTCATTTATACTGCGGCGTAATGAGAGAAAGCCATTACAGGGCCCGATGTGTGTTTTGGGTGGGATTTCTAAAAGCCTGTGTGTGGGAAAGTGCTGGTTTTGTCTGTGTGGTCTGGCTCTGGCGGCTGTAGGCTTGTTTGAATTAAACCCAGTGGGCCGATGCTGTTTTACTGCTAATATAAAAATGTGCCCTTACGTGTGAAAACGTGCCACGGTGCCGCTCTCTGTTGGCGGGCGGGTCTTCATTGGGCCGCAGATGTGACGTCACGGGTCACGGGTCACGGCAGGTGGCGTCGCTAACCACAGCCTGCCGTTTTGCTCAAATTCACTTTAGCACTTATGGTTGATCAGTGGGTTCTGATGGATGACTCCAGTATCAAGAGAGCAGGCTGGGACACAGAACGCTGGTATTTATCACAAAATAAACCCGGATAATAGCGCTGCATGACTTTTGGGGGAAATGTGATGTTTGTAGGGCTGCACAATTTGGCAAAGCATTTATAAAAATGACTAGATAATAATGATTATTATTATATAAAAAATAATAATTATGCATTATTATTATTATAATTATTATTATGTATAATGATAAATAATTACTATACTATTATATTAAAATAATGAAGAATTTATACATGATTATGGTTATTATTATGAATTATACAGAAATATTGCCCACAGAATGCACAGTATGTATGTATTTTTATAACAATATTTATATTTATAGTAAATATAAAGAGTTAAATTATTATATTTAGGCACTGATGTTGGATGAGAAGGCCTGGCTCGCAGTCTCCGCTCTAATTCATCCCAAAGGTGTTCTATCGGGATGAGGTCAGGACTCTGTGCAGGCCAGTCCAGTTCCTCCACACCAAACTCGCTCATCCATGTCTTTATGGAGCGACGCTTTGTGCACTGGAGCGCAGTCATGTTGGGACAGGAAGGGCCGTCCCAAACTGATCCCACAAAGTTGGGAGCATGAAATTGTCCAAAATGTCTTGGTGAAGCATTAAGAGTTCCTTTCACTGGAACTAAAGGGCTAATCCCTGAAAAACAACCCCACCCCATAATCCCCCCTCCACCAAACTTTACACTTGGCACAATGCAGTCAGGCAAGTCCCGTTCCCTCTGGCAACCACCAAACCCAGACTCGTCCATGGGATGGTCAGACAGAGAAGCGTGATTGGTCACTCAGAGAACACGTCTCACTGCTCTAGAGTCCAGTGGTGGCGTGCTTTACCCCACTGCATCCCACTCTTTGCATTGCTCTTGGTGATGTAAGGCTTGGATGAGCTGCTCGGCCATGGAAACCCATTCCATGAAGCTCTCTCCGCACTGTTCCTGAGCTCATCTGAAGGCCACAGGAGTTTGGAGGTCTGGAGCGATTGACTCTGCAGAAAGTTGGTGACTTCTGCGCACTGTGACCCTCAGCATGCGCTGACCCCGCTCTGGGATTTCACGTCGTGGCTGAGTTTCTGTTGTTCCCAATCGCTTCTCTTTGTTATAATCCCACTAACAGTTGAGTGTGGAATATTTAGTAGTGAGGAAATGTCAGGAATGGCCTTATTGCACAGGTGGCAACCTATCCCGGTCCCACGCTTGAGTTCACTGAGCTCCTGAGAGCGAGCCATTCTCTCACAAATGTGTGTAGAAGCGTCTGCATGCCTAGTGCTTGATTTATACACCTGTGGCCATGAAGGGATTCAACACCTGAACTCTGGGATTTGGAGGGGTGGCACAATACTTTTGGCAATATACTCTGTCTATCGCCCTCTGTCATAAACATGTATAATAGTCAAAAATACAACAAAAAAAATTATGCAAATAAAATGGGCATTATTTATTGCTAATACTGTTGGGAAATGTGTAGAACTAGATTGTTATTGTGCAGGTATAGTTATTGACTGATGCTGATCATCTCAAAATGACCCTAATATCATTTCATTATTTTGCCTGACCATTACCGATGGCCTCTCAGAATGAAATGTGTTGTGTATGGTCAATGTATCCTGATTGATGATGAGCGTGTGACGTGTGTTTGTTGCTGTGGTTTTATGTGTTCTGGACTTTCTCATCTCATTAGACTCTCTCTAAACACCGTCACCGTCAGCTTTGTTTCCCAACAACTCTTAACATTAATGTTGCACTGCCGAACACTGCGCCTTTGTGTGAGCGGTGCGTAAAAGGATCTGTTGTGCGAGTCCCTCCGCTCTGAATCTGCATACCCCAAGGGCTTCTGGGAGAATTTAACAAGCTTCTGATGTTCCTGGAGAACGGAGGCGTGTGAGATTCTTTCACCAAGGTAAATTTCAGCCTGGAGCTGCAGAGGTCAGAGTTTACAGTCCGAATAATGAGTTTATTTCAGATTCAGAGGCGCCGCCACATTCAACGTGAATCTGAGTTTTGATGTGAACCTTGAGGCCTGATCGCTACGACATCAGTGAGCCGGACTCGTGTGATGTGAATATACGGAGCAGGATGTGCACTAATAGACCAAAAATAGGCTTTACTCATAGTTATTTCATGCATAAGCCCATTTTTCAATGGGATTTTCAACTATTATAACACAAAACACTTTGTGGTTGCCAGGGTGTTGCTAGGGTGTTGATAAGGTGTTTTATATATATATATATATATATAAAGATATGTTTGTGGGTTTAATCAGATTATATCATATTGTATCATATCATGTCATATCGTGTGTGTGTGTGTGTGTGTGTGTCTGACTCCATACCATATATATATGTACCATATAAAATAAGTATCGTGTGTTTGCTCTCGCTCTGCAGCTGTGCTTCTGTCTGCAGTCTGAGTTGCATTAGTTGACCTTTGACCTCCACCTTCCGCTTTCATAATTGCAGGAAGTGAGCGTGGCCAATGAGAGCAGAGGATTGTGGTTTAGCATTAATGATCACAGAGGTGGCAGTGTTGTTGAAGGGGCCGCTGCTATTGACGGCTGCATTCGCGACAACTCAGAAAAGAGCTATGCAGAATGTGAAGTGTAACACAAGTACAAGTGCTGTCTATCTATACTACTAACTAGATTTTTACATTATCTGAAGATCTTTTGTGCAAAAACCACCTCAGTGATGCTATAGGATATAGTTTTGTGGTTACCAGGGTGTTACTAGGCTGTTGCTACAGTGTTGTGTGTGGCTGCCAGGGTGTTGCTAGGCGGTATTGACAGTGTTGTGTGTGGCTGCCAGGGTGTTGCTAGGCTGTTTGCTAGGCGGTTTTGACAGTGTTGTGTGTGTGGTTGCCAGGGTGTTGCTAGGCAGTTGTGACAGTGTTGTGTGTGGCTGCCAGGGTGTTGCTTGGCTGTTTGCTAGGCGGTTTTGACAGTGTTGTGTGGCTGCCAGGGTGTTGCTAGGCAGTTGTGACAGTGTTGTGTGTGGCTGCCAGGGTGTTGCTAGGCGGTATTGACAGTGTTGTGTGTGGCTGCCAGGGTGTTGCTAGGCGGTGGCGACAGTGTTGTGTGTGGCTGCCAGGGTGTTGCTAGGCTGTTGCGACAGTGTTGTGTGTGGCTGCCAGGGTGTTGCTAGGCTGTTGCGACAGTGTTGTGTGTGGCTGCCAGGGTGTTGTGTGTGGCTGCCAGGGTGTTGCTAGGCTGTTGCGACAGTGTTGTGTGTGTGGCTGCCAGGGTGTTGCTAGGCTGTTGTGACAGTGTTGTGTGTGGCTGCCAGGGTGTTGCTAGGCTGTTGTGACAGTGTTGTGTGTGGCTGCCAGGGTGTTGCTAGGCTGTTGCGACAGTGTTGTGTGTGGCTGCCAGGGTGTTGCTAGGCTGTTGCGACAGTGTTGTGTGTGGCTGCCAGGGTGTTGCTAGGCGGTTGTGACAGTGTTGTGTGTGGCTGCCAGAGTGTTGCTAGGCTGTTGGGACAGTGTTGTGTGTGGCTGCCAGGGGTTGCTAGGCTGTTGGGACAAGTGTTGTGTGTGGCTGCCAGGGTGTTGCTAGGCTGTTGTGACAGTGTTGTGTGTGGCTGCCAGGGTGTTGCTAGGCTGTTGCGACAGTGTTGTGTGTGGCTGCCAGGGTGTTGCTAGGCGGTTGTGACAGTGTTGTGTGTGGCTGCCAGGGTGTTGCTAGGCTGTTGGGACAGTGTTGTGTGTGGCTGCCAGGGTGTTGCTAGGCTGTTGTGACAGTGTTGTGTGTGGTTGCCAGGGGGTTGCTAGGCTGTTGGGACAAGGTTGTGTGACTGCAAGGGTGTTGCTAGGCTGTTGTGAAAGTGTTGTGTGTGGTATCCAGGGTGTTGCTAGGCGGTTGTGACAGTGTTGTGTGTGGCTGCCAGGGTGTTGCTAGGCTGTTGTGACAGTGTTGTGTGTGGCTGCCAGGGTGTTGCTAGGCTGTTGCGACAGTGTTGTGTGTGCTGCCAGGGTGTTAGTGTGTGTGTGTGGCTGCCAGGGTGTTGCTAGGCTGTTGTGACAGTGTTGTGTGTGTGGCTGCCAGGGTGTTGCTAGGCTGTTGCGACAGTGTTGTGTGTGTGGCTGCCAGGGTGTTGCTAGGCTGTTGTGACAGTGTTGTGTGTGGCTGCCAGGGAGTTGCTAGGCTGTTGCGACAGTGTTGTGTGTGCTGCCAGGGTGTTGCTAGGCTGTTGCGACAGTGTTGTGTGTGCTGCCAGGGTGTTGCTAGGCTTTGCGACAGTGTTGTGTGTGGCTGCCAGGGTGTTGCTAGGCTGTTGTGACAGTGTTGTGTGTGGCTGCCAGGAGTTGCTAGGCTGTTGCGACAGTGTTGTGTGTGGCTGCCAGGGTGTTGCTAGGCTGTTGCGACAGTGTTGTGTGTGGCTGCCAGGGTATTGCTAGGCTGTTGTGACAGTGTTGTGTGTGGCTGCCAGGGTGTTGCTAGGCTGTTGGGACAGTGTTGTGTGTGGCTGCCAGGGTGTTGCTAGGCGGTTGTGACAGTGTTGTGTGTGGCTGCCAGGGTGTTGCTAGGCGGTTGTGACAGTGTTGTGTGTGGTTGCCAGGGGGTTGCTAGGCTGTTGGGACAAGGTTGTGTGTGACTGCAAGGGTGTTGCTAGGCTGTTGTGACAGTGTTGTGTGTGTGTGTGTGTGTGACTGCCAGAGTGTTGCTAGGCTGTTGTGACAGTGTTGTGTGTGGCTGCCAGGGTGTTGCTAGGCTGTTGTGACAGTGTTGTGTGTGGTTGCCAGGGTGTTGCTAGGCTGTTGGGACAAGGTTGTGTGTGACTGCAAGGGTGTTGCTAGGCTGTTGTGACAGTGTTGTGTGTGTGTGTGTGTGTGTGTGTGTGTGTGTGTGGCTGCCAGGGTGTTGCTAGGCTGTTGTGACAGTGTTGTGTGTGGTTGCCTGGATGTTGCTAGGTGGTTTCTTGCTGTCTGTAGTGAAAATTGTCGACCTCCAAATCTCTGTGATCTTCTGTTTTCTAGATTTAGGTTAAAATTATTGGTTAATATTGGAATGATTGATGTTATTTAGCCGCGCCCACTCATCCTTGATTTCATCAGCATAAAATAAGTTTTCAGAAGTGGCGAAATTTTAATGAATGTTCATGTAAAGATTTTGTAAACTCTTTATAATAACTTGCACTGATGAACGGTGTGGCTGAGAGGGTCATTTATCATGAAAGTCAATAGAATCACTCGTGTTTTTCTCGTAAACGCGTCGCGGTTTCCATCATCACACATGAGGTGTCGCATGTGAAAGGAATCAAACACGCATCTCTGATCTCTCTGGAGCTCTGGAGATGAAAGCAGCACAGATGATTTGAGTTATTATCTCTTCATCGTGTCACACGCAGGGAAACTAAATGCGTCTGGCTTTTGACACGGCGACTGCGGGCAGAGGGAGATTTACAGCCGCTCCGTCTTTGATATCCCACCGGGGCGACCCGCACACGGGGAAACAATTCAAACCCCTCCATTAATGCACGCCATCCATCCATCCATCAGCGCTGGTCGTGTTTGTTGACCGTCAGCTCGTCATGAAGTGTTTCGGGAGACGTTCTCAGCAAGCGTTTTAAAGGCTGCCGGTAAGAGTGCGTGTGAATCACTCAAAGTGTTGAATACAGGCTCAGCGCTCCATTAAATCAGAGCACAGATGCATTATGGGCGCTGTGTTCCACTCGGAGGATGGCAGGGCGCTGCTCTGTGGGGATTCAGATAGAAGACTGGAGCCGTGAGCCCTAGAACACTTCTGATTCGGATTCCTCAATGATTCTTTAGTAGATTCCACACTGTTTCCGAACTCTCCGTGTGTGCTGTGTTCAGTGAGGAGGACATCATGATAGATGTTTTCTGTTCATTAGGTTTGTGTTATTTTTCCCTGTCCAGTCTTTCAGTCACACTGTAAACTCACATAGAACATGATTCGTTTTTGCTGTTGTTGAAGATTCAGAAGTGCTGCAGGAATCACGTTTTCATATTATTTTATTCGTTTATACTCTGGTATAATATATATATATATATATATATATATATATATATATATATATATATATATATATATATATATATATATATATATATATATATATATATTATACCAGATATATATATATATATATATATTATACCAGATATATCTTAATATTTAATTAAAAAAAAAATATTACATATTTTTATACATTATATATTTCTAATAAATATTTAATTATTTTCATTGCATTTCTATGAACCAATATAACAATAGCATACATATAAATAAGAAACAATATTTACCTACTTTAATATATGAAAAAATACAACAACAACAAAAAACTGCCTTGAACATTTCTGAGCAATAATGCATTTGAATCAGAGTTGTAAAAATGATTCATTGAAATGGATGAAATCTCAAGATGTTCATTAAAAAAGTAGAATACTGTAAAAATTAAACACTATTAATATATTTACATCCTAAACCTACCCATCACACACACACACACACACACACACACACACACACACACACACACACACACACACACACACACACACACACACACACACTGCCCCTGCCCCTAAACTCTACCCATCTCACACACTACACACTCACACCTACACCTCACACACTCCACACCCACACTCCACACCCACTCACCCTAACTCACACTCACACACACACTCACACACACACACACACACACACACACACTGCCCTGCCCCTAAACCTACCCATCACACACACACACACACTGCCCTGCCCCTAAACCTACACACACACACACACACACACACACTGCCCCTGCCCTCAAACCTACCCATCACACACACACACACACACACACACACACACACACACACACACACACACACACACACACTGCCCTGCCCCTAAACCTACCCATCACACACACACACACACACACACACACACACACACACACACACACACACACACACACACACTGCTCCCTGCCCCAACCTACCCATCACACACACACACACACTGCCCTGCCCCTAAACCTACCCATCACACACACACACACACACACTGCCCTGCCCCTAAACCTACACACACACACACACACACACACACACTGCCCCTGCCTCTAAACCTACCCATCACACACACACACACACACACACACACACACACACACACACACACACACTGTCCCTGCCCCTAAACCCCACCCATCACACACACACACACACACACACACACACACACACACACACACACACACACACACACACACACACACACACACACACACACACTGCCCCTGCCCCTAAACCTACCCATCACACACACACACACACACACACACACACACACACACACACACACACACACACACACACACACACACACACACACACACACACTCACACTCACACACACACTGCCCCTAAACCTAACCTCACACACACACACACACACACACACACACACACACACACACACACACACACACACACACACACTGCCCCTAAACCTAACCTACCCATCACACACACACACACACACACACACACACACACACACACACACACACACACACACACACACACACACACACACACACACACACACACACACACACACACACACACACACACACCCATCACTCACACACACACAAACACACACACACACACACACACACACACACACTGCCCTAAACCTACCCATCACTCACACACACACACACACACACACACACACACACACACACACACACACACACACACACACACACACACACACACACACACCACACACACACACACACACACACACACACACACACACACACACACACACACACACACACACACACACACACACACACACACACACACACACACACACACACTCACACTCACACACACACTGCCCCTAAACCTACCCATCACTCACACACACACACACACACCGTGAGCAGTTCCTCTGAAACTGTTGTTGTGACTGTCTCTCCATCCGTCAGTGGATTACAGAGCAGAGACGTCTCAGCGCTTGTTCTGAGCTGTGCCGTGTGCTGATCCTAGCCAGTGAACACCACAGAAGATCCTCACTGTTCCTCTGCTGTTGCTTTTACTGTACATCTAGCTTTGATTTATGATTTATGAATGACAGCAGTGTAGGAATCCTTCAGATCATAATCATGCTCCAAACACACTGCAGCTGTTCTGGATAAAGTCGGTGAATAATATGGAGCTAAAACCGTATCAAAAATAATTTATTTACAAAATATGATTTCAAATTTGTCTGTTTTATGATGATTTATTTTACATTATTTTGACTTTATTATTTATTATTTAACATTTTACATAAGCTATAATGTAAATGTGTTTTATGTAAATATAGAATTTTATTGTGCATTAGCTTATGTATTCATAAATCATATTTTATATAAAAACAAATTAACAAATGCATAAGCTAAATTATATTGACATTTGTTTTATATATATATATATATATAAATATATACATTTTTGTGAATGTAATTTAGCTTATGCATTACATTACCAAATACTTTAATTTTGATATAAAATAAAAAAATTAACAACATTAAAAACAACATCTGCAATATGCTTTTTTATTTTTGTAAATAAATGTTTTATTTTCATGAATCATATTTTGTAAATAAATTAATTGTGACATAAAAAAAAATAAAATAACATGCATTAACTAAATTGCATTCACAAAAATTGTTTATATATTTGCAAACAGCCGTTCACTGATAACTCATAACTCATAACTCACGGCTCATAAATGCACAGGTGCTTGCATGTTTGTTGAATCTGCGTTTACAAATCATGTTTTGCATCGGAGTCTCATTTTGTGAATGTAAATTTGATTGTGCATTTGAAAAACATCTTATGAATATGAATTGAATGTTTAAGTTTGCAAATAGTTAATCTTTCTTTTTGTTAATGTTTCATTAAATATGACTTGAGACTATTTGAGCTGCATAGATAAACACATTTTTATTCCTCCAGCTGTGAGGACGATATGAAACGCATTTGCAAATGCAGTGAAACAAAGAAATGTAATTACATTCATCAGAATTTGATCAGATTATGAAAAGTTGTTACATTACGATGTGCAGTTATGAAAACAAGCACTTATGCATTTGAATAGCATGCATTCTGGTCCGGTTCTGAGAGTGTAAGCATCTCGCACAGGTTTATTTCAGCGATGCGTTGATGTAGGCGAGCTCTGGGTCAGAGTCTGGCCATCTTGATCCACTTCAGGAAAGCTCAGGGCAATTAAACCCTGTAGACGCGCGCGAGGACACTCAATCTGAGCAGCGCGGTCGGATCGAGAGAACAGAGGTGGCGAATTACTTCAAGCTGCGGCCGGTGCGTCCTCAGGTCCCGGAGAGATGATCCCATCCGGAGGGTGGGCCTCCCATTAGCCGGAGTGAAGGAAGCGCTGGAGGAAGCGCGTGGACGGTGGAGTGCGGCTCAAATCTAATTTCTCCAGCTCTGGGAAGCCTAATGTGATTGCTGGGAGAGGATTGGATGAGTCAGGGCATCTTGCATCACGTACGGACTGGGGAAGCTCGAGATGCAGGGTGAGAAAATCTAATTGTTTGGGGTTTTAATGTGCTCATTGTGCTTTTGAGAAATGAATCATGTCTGGAGGGAGAGAAACCCTTTCTGTGAGGTCAGTGGTCAGTTTTAATGCAGTGTTTTTTTGATGGTCATGTTGATTTGAGCTCAAAGAACATCTTGAGCTAGTCTTACAAAGTCTGAAATGTTCTGACATTTTCATCATTTTTATGTTCCTTTTAAGAGGTTTAACTCTTATATTATGTTACGTCGAGTTGTCAGAAATACTAGTTAAAGGTAGCCTGGCGTGGCCATACTCAATTCTAGTCAGAATATGAGTCTGGTACCGCTCCATTGAGCTTTGATTATGGGGTGTGTTTCAACCGAGCCAGGAAAGACCTCAGTTGGATAGACCCACAACCAATCAGAGCGTAACGCCGCTAGTTGTCAAATGTTAACAGAACTCGACTGCACTGTTGCCAAGTCTGTGTTTTTCTCCATGTCCGCGGGTTGAAGCGACCCCAATTATGTGATTATATAAACCCAGGAATGAGAATTTTAGCAGGCAACCTTGCCAAAATAACATATTTAACCTCCAAACGCCATTTTTTTCTGGAGAACCCCCTGGAAAGTTATTGTTTTGGGCTATAGTTTTGAGTAGCAATTGTGCGCGACATTGCAAAAAAAACCTTTGGCAACCCTGTCTGCACGCGCGCTGGATTAAGTAACGTTACAAGAAAAAGATGAGTGTAAACGATCTCTGCCAGTGTTGTAATAAAAGAATGTAAGGATACACAGAGTACTTCCCAACACGATCATCGTTTCTGAGAGAAATAGTGACGGTGAATGCATATACGAACAAGTTCTCCGTTTAGGATAAGAGCAAACTCAACCCAAAGCGCCTTTGATGACGTGGATGATTACGATACTGTTGATCATCTGTCCATCATCGTCTAAAGCCCACCCTGATGATCTCATTGGTCCGAACAGTTTCTGTTCAGGCATAATTACTCCTCTATGGAGCGATTCCAGACCCAATTGCCCGAGCAAAACATTTTGTGGGCGGGGCTAAATTCGGCTGGCATCCAGGCTAAGTTAAAGGGATAGTTTACCCAGAAATGAAAATGTGATGTGTATCTGCTGACCCCCAGGGCACACATGATATAGGTGTGTCTGTTTCTTCAGTAGAACGGCTCGTGACGACACATTGATGTCTTCAGACACGAAACGATCAGTTTGTGTGAGACTCCGAACAGTATTTATATCATTTTTTACCTCTAATACAACACTATGTACATCAGCCTTCAGCACGCCATCGCTTCCGGTGAGATCTGTACATGATATGGCGTAGAGGTCACATGATGACTAACAGACAGCAGATAAACGGCTACCCACCTGTCACTCAAAGTGGCCACGCCCTTAATTATGCAGAACTTTAAAGCTTTATATAATGTAAATGAATGAATTATAAAACAATTCACCCCCCTCAGTCGTCATGAAGAGCAAAATTAGCCGTTTAAACCAAAACTAGAATTTGTACCGGCTGTAAACATGTTTTATTCTGCTGTAGAGTTGGACATTTTAACATGAGCTCAATGAGATTCTGCTCAGCCTGTCTCTAGTGGCCAGAAGATGAACTGCAGTTCAAGTCACTTCCGTATCGGCTTCAGGAGAGACCGCGGGAGGAGCCGCTTGGTAGAGATACGCACGAGAGATCACTTCCGGAAGTGATGGCGCGGCTGATGGACATAGTGTTGTGTTTGAGGTAAAAATGATATAAATACTGTTGGGCTTCGTGTCTTAAGACATCAATGTGCCGTCACGAGCCGCAGGGTTTAATATGGATTTGTGTGTGTGTGTGTGTGTGTGTGTGTGTTTTTACTCTCATGTGTTCCCATTGACATGCATCACACGACTGACAGACTGCAACGGTTGGAGTTAATCTTCATTGTGTTCGACTGAAGAAACAAACACACCTATATCTGGGATGCCCTGGGGGTCAGCAGATGCACATCACATTTTCATCTTTGGGTGAACTATCCCTTTAACTCGGGATGTTTTTCTTGAAATTGTGTGACTTTTTTAATTTTTTTATTATCATTTATGGTCATGAAAATGCCTGCAAAGTTTCAACACTGTGTTGTGGAATATGCTAATGAAATCTTTATTATGATTGTGATGTTAGCGGTGTAGAATTAATGGCTAAAGCAGGTGCACACACTCAAAATTATTATTTTTTAAAAATAAATTAGTATTTAAATGTATGTTTCTCAACTTCCCTCTGAGGGTATTTACATTTACATAAATGCATTTGGCAATGTTTTTATTTAAAGAAAGGAATTAAAAAAAAAAATTGGTTCATGCATGTGATTTTTGCTGGGAATTGAATCCATGATTTTGTCATAAAAAAATATATATATATTTTTTTAAAACATGTAAATATACATATGAACATTTATAAACAGCATTTTTTATTTGATTTGACATATATATATATATATATATATATATATATATATATATATATATATATATATATATATATATATATATATATATATATATATATATATAAAATAAAATAAAAATAAAATAAATATAAAAAATAAAATGCTGTTTATAATTTTCACATTTTGTGAAAAAAAACATTTTTTTATGTGTGTTGCAGGGTGATTATCATAAACTAAAACTATTAAAAACCATTTCTGTTCATTGAAATAAAGCTAAATTAATTAATTAATTTATTTATTCACCTTGGCAATAAAAGTCGAAGCACTAAAATTATTAACTGGAAATAAACTAGAACTGAAATAAATATAAATTGAACTTAAATAGCATTATTAAACAACAAATGAAATGACAAAAAGTTAATATGAAAATGGTGAGTTGCATTGAATCCAGTCAAATGTTTTGATTTGGTCTCAGACGTTTCGTTGCGGCTCATTTAGTCCGAGAGAGCTCGATGATTTTGTCCTTTCAGATGCGATCGGACTGAAACCGACCAGATCAGTGTCCAGAGACCGGGACATATTGATCTTGATATCGATCCGTTTACAGCACAGGTCTCGCTCCGTCAGGCCAGCGCACACACCCTTCCCTCCTGAAGCCCTCAAAATCATTATGTCTTCATTTATGACTAATTATTTAGACTGGAGTAGATTTGCATGTTTGCTTTGGGTTTAGCTTTGCTTTTCTATGACCTAATGACGATCATGGCAGCTTAAAAGGGGCCATTTCACGAGTAAAATTATCTTTCAAGCAAGTAGAATAAATGTACTGTAGCTTTAAGTGCTTTAAACTTCTCCAGTCCATATAAGGAAGTCAAAACGAGCTCATTAACATATGACCGCTCTTTTTACATATCAATGCATGTTCATTTAAATGTGGGCGGTGCATATGTTAATGAGCCAGTGCTTGTGTCATTAATCATTCCCAAATGAACAGCGGCATTGATGCGCAAAGGTTGTCCAATCATATCAGAGGGCATTTGCATATCTTAAAGCTCTTATAGAAGTCTTAAAGGTACAGTAGCAAGATCAGCCTGTTTAGTTTAGTCATGGTGGAACATGATAAACTACATTTTTGATGCATGAAATCTTATTTTCTAAGTGTACTTTAGGGAGAAACTAAATAAACTGCTGCAGAAGTGTAGAGTATGGAGCATAGGACGAGGGAACATTACAGTGTTTGGATAATATTTTATGCTCTTGACTCGCACAAGTGCTCTGTTTTATATCAGACGTTCCTCTGCGAGTGCAATCGAAGGGTCGTTCAGGGTTTCAAGTGCTTCGTCTTTGGCTGACGTCAATTGTTTAACTTATTACATGTTTATGATGTCGACTTGAGTTGTGAGAATCGTTTGACTACATGATCAGACCGATTCACAAACAGATGATTCATATGGACAGGTTCTTTTAATGAATCAGTGAAAAAAGGCTCGTAAGAATCAGGAGTAACTCTTGGTGAACTCGCCCGCCTCATTAGAGTCCTGCTGTGTTATTGAGGCGTTGAAGACGTCAGACGTTGTGCTGCTTTACATACAGTCTGAACTCTCTTGATTCCTGACGATGTTGGAGGTTTTGTGCTCTTGAATTTAATTAGCATTCCTGAGCTATTAAGCAATGAGCGTGCCACTACAAGACCTGCCGTAAACGGCTCATCTGCTGTCGGGAGGATGTTTCTCATTGAGTGAGGGAACAGGTACTCTCTCAGACCAGACCAGACCAGACCAGAGCACATCTTCTCTGTGTTCTGAGCGTCTGCTGGAGTAACACACAACCTGAAGGAATGCCAAGAATCCCTGTGTTAAAGTTCACACTATATCTCCATCTGCGACTGCATGGCGGGAAATGGAAGACAGCTGTGTGTGTGTGTGTGTGTGTGTGCGAGGGAGGGAGTGAGTGAGAGAGTGAGCGAGCGATATTGCAAGTGAGTGAGAGTGCGAGCGAGTGTGTGAGTGTTTGCGAGTGAGTGTGCGTTAGTGCAAGTGTGCAATGTGTGGTGAGTGGTGTGAGTGAGTGCAAGTGTGTGTGTGTGTGCAGAGTGGTGCAAGTGTGGTGTGAGTGCAAGTGTGTGGTGTGTGCGAGTGAGTGAGTGCGAGTGTGAGCGTGTGAGTGTTTGCAAGTGTGAGCGTGTCAGTGAGCGTGTGAGCGAGAGTGTGCGAGTGAGTGAGTGAGTGTGCGAGTGAGTGAGTGAGTGTGCGAGTGGTGAGTGTGCGGTGAGTGAGTGTGGAGTGAGTGTGCGGTGAGTGAGTGTGCAGTGAGTGTGCGAGTGAGTGTGCGAGTGAGTGTGCGAGTGAGTGAGTGAGTGTGCGAGTGAGTGAGTGAGTGTGCGAGTGAGTGAGTGAGTGAGTGAGTGAGTGAGTGTGCGAGTGAGTGTGCGAGTGAGTGTGCGAGTGAGTGTGCGAGTGAGTGTGCGAGTGAGTGTGCGAGTGAGTGTGCGAGTGAGTGTGCGAGTGAGTGTGCGAGTGAGTGTGCGGAGTGAGTGTGCGAGTGAGTGAGTGAGTGAGCGAGTGTGCGAGTGAGTGAGCGAGTGTGCGAGTGAGTGTGCGAGTGAGTGAGCGAGTGTGCGAGTGAGTGAGCGAGTGAGTGAGGGAGTGAGCGAGTGTGCGAGTGAGTGAGTGTGCGAGAGAGTGAGTGTGAGCGAGCGAGAGAGTGAGTGTGAGCGAGCGAGTGAGTGTGCGGGTGAATGTGCGAGCGAGTGTGTGTGTCTTAGCGCGTGAGTGTTTGCAAGTGAGTATCATGATTTCTGTTTTATGTTGATTCATCATATAGCCGTAGTCTAGAATCATGTCCACTTGAGTGATGAAGCTTCCTCAGAGTCTAACAACAACTTCACCAAAGGCTTTTTTTGTGAGTAGTGTAAAATAACCGTGTGTTTCTGTCCTGATGTAAGGACAGGTGTCTCTCCAGATGTTTGCTCTTCTGTCCTGCTGTGTGAAGAGCTTTCAATGAAGCGTTAATGTGAGCTCTTAAAGGGCCGGATCTGTTTACTGAAGCTGTCTGAGGAAACGCTCTGCCAAAGCTCTCCGTTCCTCTGGCACCGCTTCCTTCTGGCTTCAGGCGGATCGCCTTTTTCCACTTTAAACACAGCCTTGAGCCCGAGTGTGTTTCACTGCGTTTGTGTATCAGCTGTGGCCATTAGATCGTGTCTAACATTGGGGTGTTGCTGGCGTTTCAGGGCTCCTGCTCTGGATGGGTTTGTAATACAAGCCTGTTCACTTCCTTTAAGCAGTTTTGACAGGGAGTGACATTCCAACTGTGAGGGAAAAAAGGTAAAACAGATGATATTTGATTCTTTCATGCACAGTTCATTCGTCTTTTCAACCTGTTTTAGATGAGAGATTCAAATGCGTTTCACATGTGCTGCACGTTTTAATGGACACGAGAAGCTGTCATAACCTTCAGCGTTCCCTCCAGATTATCAAATGACATCTGAAGTTTGCATGGGATCAGACCCGTGCGTGACGGACGCCACCTTTGCATTTTTGCATAATGTAGATTAGATCACGGACACGCCGACAGGAGAGCAGGACGGGATGTGCCCTGATCAGATGCCAGTGAGTGCGACGCTTCCTGGAACAGACGATTCGTCTTAGAGAGGGTCCAGCTTGACTGTAAAGAGACTGTTTTGACAGGGAGATTTTCTCTGCTTATATTTTTGAAGTTTGGAATGTTTTCAGTTCAGATGATATTTGTGCTTTATATATTTGGTAGACAGAAGTAGGTATGTGATGTTAATACAAATCTATAAATGTATATAGATAGTTAGTTAATTAATTTATATATATATATATATATATATATATATATATATATATATATATATATATATATATATATATATATATATATATATATATATATCACACACACTCACACACACACACTGCCCCTAAACCTACCCATCACAGGAGACATGCTGCATTTTTACATTTTCAAAAAACATCACTTAGTGTGATTTATAAGATGTTTTCAAGGATTTTGGATATTGCCATCTTTGTGGGGACATTTTGTCCCCATACCGTAGGGATTACCAGTCCACACACACACACACACTCACACACTCATTCTCACACACACTGTCACACTGTCACTCACTCACCCTCTCACACACACTCTCTCTCTCTCCACACACACACAGACACACACTCACATACTCACACACACACACACACACATACTCACATACACACACACACACACACACACACACACACATATATATATATATATATATATATATATATATATATATATATATATATATATATATATATATATATATATATATATATATATATATATATATATATATATATATATATATATACATTTCCTGACAAAAGTCGTGTTGCTTATCTATTTTGTAGAAACACCTGCTATTAACCGGACTTTTAATTCATCAATTGGTGTTAGAAATAGTTCATATGAAAAGCTAAAACCCTCCCAAATGTTTAATGCACTGAAATAAATTATTTTCACTGAAAAAAGATTTATCATTTAATCAAGACAGAAAGGTCAAATTTTGGCAGGACAAAAGTGTTGTCGCCTATACAGAAATTGAACAAATTTACTGCAAATACAGAAATATGTCAGCAAATTAAGTAGTGGTGCTGTGAGATCCAAATGTAATATCTTGTATGACTTCCATGAGCTTGAAGGACTGCATCCATGCGGTTTGGCAAGGATTCATACAATTTATTGATGAAGTCCTCAGGAATAGCAAAGAAAGCAGTCTTGCATGCCTCCCAGAGTTCATCAATATGCTTTGGTTGCTTCCTCTTTCATCCTACCGCACATATGCTCAATGATGTTCATGTCTGGTGACTGGGCTGGCCAATCCTGGAGCATCTTGATCTTCTCCGCCTTGAGGAACTTTGATGTGGAGATGGAAGAATGCGATGGAGCACCATCCTGCTGCAGAATTTGGCCTCTTTTATGGTTGGGAATATAAGAGGTAGCTAAGATGTCTTGGTATTTTAGACTATTGAAGTTGCCTTCCACCCTGCAGATCTCTCGCACACCCCCTTACTGAATGCAGGTGAAGTGCACACTCCTCTGGTATTGTTCAGGTGAAGTCTGGTCAGAGTGCAGTGGGGCAGGGGAAGTCTAGTCAGTGTGCAGTGGGGCAGGTGAAGTCTGGTCAGTGTGCAGTGGGGCAGGTGAAGTCTGGTCAGTGTGCAGTGGGGCAGTGGGGCAGGTGAAGTCTGGTCAGTGTGCAGTGGGGCAGTGGGGCAGGTGAAGTCTGGTCAGTGTGCAGTGGGGCAGTGGGGCAGGTGAAGTCTGGTCAGTGTGCAGTGGGGCAGTGGGGCAGGTGAAGTCTGGTCAGTGTGCAGTGGGGCAGGTGAAGGGCAGGTGTGGTCAGTGTGCAGTGGGGCAGGTGAAGTCTGGTCAGTGTGCAGTGGGGCAGTGGGGCAGGTGAAGTCTGGTCAGTGTGCAGTGGGGCAGGTGAAGTCTGGTCAGTGTGCAGTGGGGCAGGTGAAGTCTGGTCAGTGTGCAGTGGGGCAGGTGAAGTCTGGTCAGTGTGCAGTGGGGCAGGTGAAGTCTGGTCAGTGTGCAGTGGGGCAGGTGAAGTCTGGTCAGTGTGCAGTGGGGCAGGTGAAGTCTGGTCAGTGAGTTGTGTGCAGTGGGGCAGGTGAAGTCTGGTCAGTGTGCAGTGGGGCAGGTGAAGTCTGGTCAGTGTGCAGTGGGGCAGGTGAAGTCTGGTCAGTGAGTTGTGTGCAGTGGGGCAGGTGAAGTCTGGTCAGAGTTCAGTGGGGCAGGTGAAGTCTGGTCAGTGTGCAGTGGGGCAGTGGGGCAGGTGAAGTCTGGTCAGTGTGCAGTGGGGCAGGTGAAGTCTGGTCAGTGTGCAGTGGGGCAGTGGGGCAGGTGAAGTCTGGTCAGTGTGCAGTGGGGCAGGTGAAGTCTGGTCAGTGTGCAGTGGGGCAGGTGAAGTCTGGTCAGTGTGCAGTGGGGCAGGTGAAGTCTGGTCAGTGTGCAGTGGGGCAGGTGAAGTCTGGTCAGTGTGCAGTGGGGCAGGTGAAGTCTGGTCAGTGAGTTGTGTGCAGTGGGGCAGGTGAAGTCTGGTCAGTGTGCAGTGGGGCAGGTGAAGTCTGGTCAGTGTGCAGTGGGGCAGGTGAAGTCTGGTCAGTGTGAAGTCTGGTCAGTGAGTTGTGTGCAGTGGGGCAGGTGAAGTCTGGTCAGTGTGCAGTGGGGCAGGTGAAGTCTGGTCAGTGTGCAGTGGGGCAGGTGAAGTCTGGTCAGTGTGCAGTGGGGCAGGTGAAGTCTGGTCAGTGTGCAGTGGGGCAGGTGAAGTCTGGTCAGTGTGAAGTCTGGTCAGTGAGTTGTGTGCAGTGTGGCAGGTGAAGTCTGGTCAGTGTGCAGTGTGGCAGGTGAAGTCTGGTCAGTGTGCAGTGGGGCAGGTGAAGTCTGGTCAGTGTGCAGTGGGGCAGGTGAAGTCTGGTCAGTGAGTTGTGTGCAGTGGGGCAGGTGAAGTCTGGTCAGTGAGTTGTGTGCAGTGGGGCAGGTGAAGTCTGGTCAGTGTGCAGTGGGGCAGGTGAAGTCTGGTCAGTGTGCAGTGGGGCAGGTGAAGTCTGGTCAGTGAGTTGTGTGCAGTGGGCAGGTGAAGTCTGGTCAGTGTGCAGTGGGGCAGGTGAAGTCTGGTCAGTGAGTTGTGTGCAGTGGGGCAGGTGAAGTCTGGTCAGTGAGTTGTGTGCAGTGGGGCAGGTGAAGTCTGGTCAGTGAGTTGTGTGCAGTGGGGCAGGTGAAGTCTGGTCAGTGTGCAGTGGGGCAGGTGAAGTCTGGTCAGTGTGCAGTGGGGCAGGTGAAGTCTGGTCAGTGTGCAGTGGGGCAGGTGAAGTCTGGTCAGTGTGCAGTGGGGCAGGTGAATCTGCCGTCCTGCGTTTGGTCAAACGGGCCCACAATGAGTCTCATTGAGCCGCGCTGGACTGCTTGTTTTGGAGTCGCGGATGGAAAATGTGCAGCTGGGAAGGTTCCCCTCAATCAAACGACATATTAATAGCCAAGTGACAGGTTGAGCGGCGGAGGAATGCCTGGCAGGTTTCAGCACATATTGTTGGGATTAGGACGCTCGCCAAAACAAATCACCTCCAACTCGGTGGGCACGACGTCCAGAGCCGGCCTTCTCCTGATGGCGTGTTGGGTTTCCTCAAACACTGGAGCTGAAGGGGCTGCTGTTGCTGTCCGAGATGTTCGCTTGACGTTCGCTTTCTGACTTTAATTTGTGCATCTTGGCTGCCGTTCATGAACAGCTGAATAAATATACAAATGAATCCATATCAGTATCAAAACCGGCTTCAAGGCCACGGCCAAACCAAACACGGTCCCCTCGTCAGGACTGCATGATGTGTCTGGCACAGTCACAGCTTATCTTTGATCTTAAAGGAGCAGTTCACTCTCAAACCAAAGCTCTCGTCGTGTCTGACCTGTGCGAGCCAGTCACTGGACTTATGCAAATCTTTTATTAGTAGTATTATTCATTTTAGTTTAATGCAGTTGATCATTCAGTTTATCTTGATTTTTTTTGTGTGTGTGCAATTTAATTATTTTCTTTTATATATGTTTTATTATTGTAATTGATTGATTAGTGAGATCTAGAGTTCAGTTTATTTAGATTTTTGTGCTATTAAATTATAACGGTTATTATTATTATTTTATTATTATTATTATTATTATATTATTATTAGTAGTAGTAGTAGTAGTATTAATAATAATAACAATAAAACTATTTTTGTGTTTTTTTATTTAATAGTTGATGATAATTATTATTGTTGTTTTTATTATTATTGATATTATTTATTATTAATTTTAGTTGATGCAATTGACCTAGATTTTTTTAATTATTTTTAATTATTTTTTAAAATGTATTATCATTATTATTATTATTACTAGTATTACGATTGGTGCATTTGATCTAGAGTTTATCTAGATTATTTTTTTTAGATTATTTAAGTTAATGATAATGATTATTATTATTATTATTATCATTATTATTATTATTATTATTATTATTATTATTATTATTATTATTATTATTATTATTATAGTTGATTAGTGCAGTTGATTTATATTTTTAGTGCATTGTTATAATGGTTATTATTATTTATTCATTAATTTTGCTCTAATAATAATAATAATAATTTAATTATTTGATCTAAATTAGATTTTATTTAGATTTCTTGTGCTATTTAATTACTATTTTTATTTTATTCATGTATTATTATTATTATTATTATTATTTATAATGTATGTATTGTTTATTCATTTACTGCTTTAAAGGCAATAGATTCGTTGTATAAAGCCTTGTTCTAGCTGTGCTGTTCCAGTATAAGGCGTTCTGAATGCAGATGATGATGCTGCGCACTGTCTCTTTAAGGCTCTGTATTGTTTGGTGTCTCTGGTGTGTGTGGAGGTTATATTTATAACGGCTCTGTAATTGCTGATTATTTTCCTGGAAGACAGTGTCACAGCGGTATAAGCCGAGAGATGACCTCGCCTCTGCAGATCCACTGCGCTCTCACAGTATCACGTTGTGTTGAGTTATTTATTTGAAAGAGTCCTTCAAAGTTTATTTAAAAGGTGAATTGAGCAAGAATGCAATATAACCGATCCCAAAGGGATTCGTATTGTTGTATCGCTCAGCGCCGGATTGAGAGGATAGTCAGAGATAATACTGGAGAGATGTGTGTAGACTGAACTCTGCATCAGAAGTTATCCACTGATTATTTCACAGACGTAACCTGTGATGTGGGGGAAATCACATCACAATATCACGTTTACTCTTTGAATTTCATGGGAACAATATAAATTAGCACTATTATGACTATAAGTTTGATATGGTATTTCCTACTATTTCCTGTTTTGTGATGTTTTAAGCATAGAACATTGAATATTGGTATTTTAAATTAAAACCACCAGTAGGTGGCAGCGATTCCTTGTTAATGAGCGAATCATTGAGATTCGACCAATTCATTCAAATGGCTGATTCATCCAGGAAGGACGCATTTGACTCTCTTTATGAGCGAGTCATTGAGATTGAACCATTTCATTCAAATAGCTGATTCATTCAGGAACAAATCATTTGACTCTCTTAATGAGCGAGTCATTGAGATTCAACCCATTCAAGTGGCTGATTCATTCAGGAACGAAGCGTTTGACTCTCTTTATGAGCGAGTCACTGAGATTCAACCGATTCATTCAAATGGCTGATTCATTCAGAAACGAAGCATTTGACTCTCTTTATGAGCAAATCATTCAGATTCAACCGATTCATTCAAATGGCTGATTCATTCAGAAACGAAGCATTTGACTCTCTTTATGAGCTAGTCATTGAGATTCAACCAATTCATTCAAATGGCTGATTCATTCAGGAACGAAGCATTTACTCTCTTAATGAGCGAGTCATTGGGATTCAACCAATTCATTAAAACGGCTGATTCATTCACGAACAACGTATTTGACTCTCTTTATGAGTGAGTCATTGAGATTGAACCAATTCATTCAAATGGCTGATTCATTCAGGAATGAAGCATTTGACTCTCTTTATGAGGGAGTCATTGAGATTCAACCAATTCGTTCAAATGGCTGATTCATTCAGGAATGAAGCATTTGACTCTCTTAATGAGCGAGTCATTGAGCATTCAACCAATTCATTAAATGGCTGATTCATTCAGGAATGAAGGTATTTGACTCTCTCTTTATGAGAGTCATTGAGATTCAACCAATTCATTCAAATGGCTGATTCATTCAGGAATGAAGCATTTGACTCTCTTTATGAGAGTCATTGAGATTCAACCAATTCATTCAAATGGCTGATTCATTCAGGAATGAAGCATTTGACTCTCTTAATGAGCGAGTCATTGGGATTCAACCAATTCATTAAATGGCTGATTCATTGAACAAAGCATTTGACTCTCTTTATGAGTGAGTCATTGAGATTGAACCAATTCATTCAAATGGCTGATTCATTCAGGAATGAAGCATTTGACTCTCTTTATGAGTGAGTCATTGAGATTCAACCATTCATTCAAATGGCTGATTCATTCAGGAATGAAGCATTTGACTCTCTTAATGAGCGAGTCATTGAGATTCAACCAATTCATTCAAATGGCTGATTCATTCAGGAACGAAGCATTTTACTCTCTTTATGAGCGAGTCATTGAGATTGAACCAGTTCATTCAAATGGCTGATTCATTCAGGAATGAAGCATTTTACTCTCTTTATGAGCGAGTCATTGAGATTGAACCAGTTCATTCAAATGGCTTATTCATTCAGGAATGAAGCATTTGACTCTCTTAATGAGCGAGTCATTGGGATTCAACCAATTCATTAAAACGGCTGATTCATTCACGAACAACGTATTTGACTCTCTTTATGAGTGAGTCATTGAGATTGAACCAATTCATTCAAATGGCTGATTCATTCAGGAATGAAGCATTTGACTCTCTTTATGAGGGAGTCATTGAGATTCAACCAATTCGTTCAAATGGCTGATTCATTCACAAACAAGGTATTTGACTCTCTTTATGAGAGAGTCATTGAGATTCAACCAATTCATTCAAATGGCTGATTCATTCAGGAATGAAGCATTTGACTCTCTTTATGAGGAGTCATTGAGATTCAACCAATTCGTTCAAATGGCTGATTCATTCAGGAATGAAGCATTTGACTCCCTTAATGAGTGAGTCATTGGGATTCAACCAATTCATTAAAACTGATTCATTCACAAACAAGGTATTTGACTCTCTTTATGAGAGAGTCATTGAGATTCAACCAATTCATTCAAATGGCTGATTCATTCAGGAATGAAGCATTTGACTCTCTTTATGAGGGAGTCATTGAGATTCAACCAATTCGTTCAAATGGCTGATTCATTCAGGAATGAAGCATTTGACTCTCTTAATGAGCGAGTCATTGGGATTCAACCAATTCATTAAAACGGCTGATTCATTCACGAACAAAGCATTTGACTCTCTTTATGAGTGAGTCATTGAGATTGAACCAATTCATTCAAATGGCTGATTCATTCAGGAATGAAGCATTTGACTCTCTTTATGAGGGAGTCATTGAGATTCAACCAATTCGTTCAAATGGCTGATTCATTCAGGAATGAAGCATTTGACTCTCTTAATGAGTGAGTCATTGGGATTCAACCAATTCATTAAAACGGCTGATTCATTCACGAACAAGGTATTTGACTCTCTTTATGAGAGAGTCATTGAGATTCAACCAATTCATTCAAATGGCTGATTCATTCAGGAATGAAGCATTTGACTCTCTTTATGAGGGAGTCATTGAGATTCAACCAATTCGTTCAAATGGCTGATTCATTCAGGAATGAAGCATTTGACTCTCTTAATGAGCGAGTCATTGGGATTCAACCAATTCATTAAAACGGCTGATTCATTCACGAACAAAGCATTTGACTCTCTTTATGAGAGAGTCATTGAGATTCAACCAATTCGTTCAAATGGCTGATTCATTCAGGAATGAAGCATTTGACTCTCTTAATGAGCGAGTCATTGATTGGCACAAATATCGATTTCGATAATGTCACATGAGATCCACCAGTAGCAAACCACAGCCATCCAATCAATTCCCCACGGATGAAATCAAGCCCCGCCCTACATTTGTTCTTGTCTGAGAAGCGTTTAGCTCGATATACGATACTATAGGGAAGAAAAACAGCGCAGCATTCGACTTTAACATGAGCCAGCCGATCCGATCCGATGTTCTTAGGAAAGCCGTGTTTATCTTCTCTGAATGGATAGATATTGAGTATCATCTCTATTGGGTGGTCTGCAAGTGATTCTGACTGATTTTACACACCAATGCAAACATTTTCTGAGCGCGTTTCAAAATAACAGCGAGCACCGAAGCAGGAAGTTATCTTTAATAATAGCACTTTTAGTGTTTTTTCTCCACGTCCGTGCCGTGATGGATGTGTGTTAGTGTGAAGCCTGGGTGAGGTTTGGCTTCTCGCTGGTTTAACCTGCTGCTCGCGGCCTCACGTTTCCTCACAGACAGCACTGCCGTCCAAGCAAAATCGTCTCCAGCCGGTTCTGTCAGCTCTAAAACCTCCTGCGCTCACAAAACAAATTGGAGCCGTTGGTTTGGACGTCCAGAGCTCAGGGAGAAGAAAATCTGCTGCGGATGAGCGTATGGAGGACGGATATAGAGTAAGACTGTGTAATAATGTGGCAGAAATTCCCTCGCTCGTGCATTTATTTCAAAGTGGCTTTGGATCAGCTTGGCTTGTATGAACAGCTGTTTTTCCCGACTTCCACCTCGCCGCTGATCCTAACGCAGCTCTGCGGTGTTTCTTAAAGATCAGCTTCGATTAATGAGAGTTTTGTCGTCGAGAGCTGGAGTTTAGACGGCAGGAAATTGGAGGATAAACTCGCAGTGGGTCTCTCAGCCGGCTTTGGTTCCAGGGGTCCCACGTTTTTGCGGTTTTATTGGTTTCCTGAAGTGAACTGCATCCCTCCACCCTTTCACCTCCATCCGTACCTCCAAAATCTGCTGTGTGTTCAACCAGAAGGCAAAAGATTAAGATGGGGAAATGTCAAATAGAAACATACAATTTGATATAAAAATAATTCTTTAATAATTAAAGCATCGAATTAAAGCAGCAACATGTTTATATGTATTTTTTTGTTTTATTATTATATTGATTATTATATATAAATCGATGACACTATATATATATATATATATATATATATATATATATATATATATATATATAATATGTATATATATATATATATATATATATATATATATATATATATATATATATATATATATATATATAATATGTATATATATATATATATATAATATATATATATATATATATATATATATATAATATGTATATATGTATATGTAACAAAATACACAGATATAATTGTTAATGTAAAATTAATTATAATATATACATTTTGTAATATTTAATAGAATTTTTAGAATTTAGAATTATTAGCATTACATTATATTTAAATATAATTTAATTAATATTCATATGAATTAATTGTGTGTGTGTGTGTGTGTGTGTGTGTATATATTTCTTCTATATTTATGTTCTACATATTTTATATGTAAATATAGGTTATTAATTATAGCATTGAATTAAAGCAGCAGCATGTTTATAAATATGTAATTTTTAATTATTATAAAAAGATAATGTATTAATATAATATTTATAATTGTAAATATATATAAATCGATGATAAAAAGATATTGTATTATAATTATTATTATTATTATTATTATTATTATTATTATTATTATTATAAATATATCATATATAAATCAATCACAATATATACACTAAATAAACAGATACAATTGTTTATGTAAAATGTATTATAATTGTACATTTTGTAATATTAATAGAATTATTAGCATTACTTTACTATCTATATCTTATTATATAAAATTACTATATTAATTAAAGCATTAAATTAATACAGCAACATGTAAATAAATAATACAATAACTTTTATAAAAATACAAAAATACATTTTAAGTTATTATTATCATTATTATATAATTTAAATATAATAATATTAATAGTTATAATAATAATAATAAAATAACTTTTATAATATTACAAATAATAAATATGTATATGTGCATATATTTTAATAAAAATGTGCTGTTGTGTTTGAATCGGTATGGATTATTGTGAATTTCTCTAATGTAATGTCGTTTCCAGAATCGCGTTCGGCTGGAGTCGCTCCGGTCCTGCAGACTTTCACAGAAGTTGGTTGAAAGCCTCAAATGTGAAAACGAGTGGAACTCCAAGAGCTTTCAAAACAAGTAAAGGGATTTAATTACACATACCTGGACAACTTACAGCATGGAAAACCCCTCTGCGCTCGCTGCCCACGCCCGCGTCCGACACAGCTGCACCAGACTAATCATAATAACACTAATAGTGACGGCTGCTAAAGAAAAAACATGCTCATCAATCAGATTTGGCCTGTCAGTCATTTACACACTGCCGCTGTTATTCTAGGCACAGGTTCTGCGACGCCACAGCTGGAACAACAACATACAAACCATGAAAACGATCATCACTGATACTGATTATGTGCTTAAGACAATGATTACTTCACCTCATACCTTTAAAAAAAAGAGAGGATACAAGAACATTCTAACTGTGAACAAACAAGTGTGTAATGATTTAATAATGTACTCATTCATTTGGTTGCGATTGCAGTGCGCTTGCAGAGAGACTCCGCCCACACGCTCTTCTGATTGGCTGATGTTTTGGATTGATTTGGTTGCGAGTTCACTTGTAGAGACTCCGCCCACACGCTCTTCAGATTGGCTGATGTTTTGGATTGATTTGGTTGCAGTTCACTTAGAGAGACTCCGCCCACACGCTCTTCTGATTGGCTGATGTTTTGGATTGATTTGGTTGCGAGTTCACTTGTAGAGAGACTCCGCCCACACGCTCTTCTGATTGGCTGATGTTTTGGATTGATTTGGTTGCGAGTTCACTTGTAGAGAGACTCCGCCCACACGCTCTTCAGATTGGCTGATGTTTTGGATTGATTTGGTTAGTTCACTTGTAGAGAGACTCCGCCCACACGCTCTTCTGATTGGCTGATGTTTTGGATTGATTTGGTTGCGAGTTCACTTGCAGAGAGACTTTGCCCACACGCTCTTCTGATTGGCTGATGTTTTGGATTGATTTGGTTAGTTCACTTAGAGAGACTCCGCCCACACGCTCTCTGATTGGCTGATGTTTTGGATTGATTTGGTTGCGAGTTCACTTGTAGAGAGACTCCGCCACACTCTCTTCTGATTGGATGTGATTGTGGATTGATTTGGTTGAGTTCACTTGTAGAGAGACTCCCACACTCTCTTCTGATTGGATGTGATTGTGGATTGATTTGGTTGCGAGTTCACTTGTAGAGAGACTCCGCCCACACTCTCTTCTGATTGGATGTGATTGTGGATTGATTTGGAAGTTCACTTGTAGAGAGACTCCGCCCGCACTCTCTTCTGATTGGATGTGATTGTGGATTGATTTGGTTGAGTTCACTTGTAGAGAGACTCCGCCCACACGCTCTTCTGATTGGATGTGATTGTGGATTGATTTGGTTGCGAGTTCACTTGTAGAGAGACTCCGCCCACACTCTCTTCTGATTGGATGTGATTGTGGATTGATTTGGTTGCGAGTTCACTTGTAGAGAGACTCCGCCCACACGCTCTTCTGATTGGATGTGATCGTGGATTGATTTGGTTGCGAGTTCACTTGTAGAGAGACTCGCCACACTCTTCTGATTGGAAGTGATTGTGGATTGATTTGGTTGCAAGTTCACTTGTAGAGAGACTCCGCTCACACTCTCTTCTGATTGGATGTGATTGTGGATTGATTTGGTTGCAGTTCACTTGTAGAGAGACTCCGCCACACTCTCTTCTGATTGGATGTGATTGTGGATTGATTTGGTGAAGTTCACTTGTAGAGAGACTCCGCCCACACTCTCTTCTGATTGGATGTGATTGTGGATTGATTTGGTTATGAAGTTCACTTGTAGAGAGACTCCGCCACACTCTCTTCTGATTGGATGTGATTGTGGATTGATTTGGTTGCAGTTCACTTGTAGAGAGACTCCGCCACACGCTCTTCTGATTGGATGTGATTGTGGATTGATTTGGTTGCAGTTCACTTGTAGAGAGACTCCGCCCACATGCTCTTCTGATTGGATGTGATTGTGGATTGATTTGGTTGCGAGTTCACATGTAGAGAGACTCCGCCCACATGCTCTTCTGATTGGATGTGATTGTGGATTGATTTGGTTGCGAGTTCACTTGTAGAGAGACTCCGCCCACACGCTCTTCTGATTGGATGTGATTGTGATTGATTTGGTTGCGAGTTCACTTGTAGAGAGACTCCGCCCACACGCTCTTCTGATTGGATGTGATCGTGGATTGATTTGGTTGCGAGTTCACTTGTAGAGACTCACCACACTCACTTCTGATTGGATGTGATTGTGGATTGATTTGGTTGCGTAGTTCACTTGTAGAGAGATTCCGCCCACATGCTCTTCTGATTGGATGTGATTGTGGATTGATTTGGTTGAGTTCACTTGTAGAGAGACTCGCCCACATGCTCTTCTGATTGGATGTGATTGTGGATTGATTTGGTTGCATAGTTCACTTGTAGAGAGACTCCGCCCACATGCTCTTCTGATTGGATGTGATCGTGGATTGATTTGGTTGCGAGTTCACTTGTAGAGAGATTCCGCCCACATGCTCTTCTGATTGGATGTGATTGTGGATTAATTTGGTTGCGAGTTCACTTGTAGAGAGACTCCGCCCACACGTGTGGATTGTGGATTGATTTGGTTGCGAGTTCACTTGTAGAGAGACTCCGCCCACACTCTCTTCTGATTGGATGTGATTGTGGATTGATTTGGTTGCGAGTTCACTTGTAGAGAGACTCCGCCCGGATTTTTTGAGTCTTGTTGTCATGCCACGTCTGGTGTTCTCTGATGTCAACTCTTTCACAGTCGTCTACACATCATACAGCTGTCTCTAGGTCATCTGAAGACTCTTCTTGTCACGTTTTGTTTTACTGACCGTGCCGTTGGCCTTTGCTCATCCAGAGATGACACTCGACCCGTGAGGGATTGGGAGAGTCTTTGAACCGCCGCCATCGGAGATCTTCGGTGTTGTGCGAGTAACCCTCATCAAGAGGGGCGAGGGTTACGCGGCTTACGCTGATTTGAGCGTCTGTGGAATCTGTGGAACAAGCCCGGAGGCCGGTGTAGAAAACCCTCGCTGGGCCTAATGAACATTGTGTCATGGTAAATCAATGAAAACGGTCTGGGAAGAGAGTTACTGGACAAACAAAGAGAGCTGGAAAGTCTGTGCGAGCAGCTACTGGAGGTGCCAGAGCAGAGAACTCATAAAGAGCGAGTGTTTTTCCCTCCTGCACGCGTCTGAAATCGCACTGCACGGTTTATGTCTGCGCTGCTGCTAATTAACAGTGGAAAATGAATTTTTTAAGTTATTGAACTGAGGATGACAAGTTCAGGTCGGTGATGTGGACCAGCTGTGTTTTAAGTACCCATGACTGTGACATTATTGCCGATCTGTGGAGTGTTTTTGGTGTTTGTATCCCATAATGCTGTGCGTGTAGATTTCTGGTGAATGTATGCGATCTATACGTCATGGTTCTGTGGAAGACGCGGGTCATCTCAGGTCAGGTTTGTTTGGTTCTGGATTGAGCTGCACGGTTAATCAAAATAAAACAGTAATTATCAAATCCCAAAGACTGATTTAATTAAATATAAATATATGCCAGCCGTCTGAGAAGCGCTTGAAAAGAGAGGCTTTTATAGATTTTATGCCAAAATAAAAGCTTGATGGTGTAACGCTTGAAAAAGAAATCAAGACTGCCATAAATATTACCATTGTAATTTTACAGATGTAGTGTAAAATGAAATGATTTTTTTTTTACAGTTAAATATTTCTTAGAAATGTTTCTTTTTAAAATATTTAATAAGAATTATAATATAATATCAATAATAATAATAACTTATTATTATTATTATTATTAATAAATACTTGATTCTTTAATTTTACAGTGAAATTTTATAATAGGATTTTTAAATTTTGTTTATTTCATTTAATAATGATAATAATATTATTAATATTTGTATCATTATTAAATGAAATAAACAAAATTTTAAAATCCTATTATAATAGGATTATAATAGTACAAAAATACTGTTTTATTTTTGTATTAAATATTTTTATTTTACAGTAAAATATTACAATAGGAATATTTCTTATTTTGTTTATTTTTTATGTAGTAATAATAATAATGATAATTATAATAATAATTCAGAGTATTTATTATTTAGTTTGTTTAATTTGCATTTAATAATAATTAATTATCATTATTATTATTATTATTATTATTATTATTATTATTATTATTAATTATTATATTATTACAGGAACATTTTTATTTTGTTTTATATTTTAATAATAACAATGATGATAATAATAATATAATTATATTATTAAAATATTATATATTTCCTTAATATCCTATATTCCGAAACTCCTGATATATAATCACATAATTTTTGTCCAAATTGTGCATCTCTACAAACAAGCAGAGAAAACCTGTTGATTTTTTTCTGTTGATCTTAATAGCAATTTTTTTATTTCCCCCCAAATCGTGCAGCCCTGGGTCGGGTTAGGTCGGGTCGGGCCTGGTCTGGTCTGGTCTAGTCTAGTCTAGTCTAGTCTGAGTCTGGTCTGGTCTGGTCTGGTCTGGTCTGGTCCTGGTCTGGTCTGGTCTGGTCTGGTCTGTCTCTGGTCTGGTCTGGGGCCTCTGGCCTGGTCTGGCCTGTCTGGTCCTGGCCTGGCCTGGCCTGGCCTGGCCTGGTCTGGCCTGGCCTCTGGCCGGTCTGGTCTGGTCTGGTCTGGTCTGTGTCTGGTCTGGGTCTGGTCTGGTCTGGTCTGGTCTGGTCTGGCCTCGGGTCTGGGGCCGGGCCTGGTCTGGTCTGGCTGGCCTGGTCTGGCCGGGTCTGGTCTGGTCTGGTCGGGCCTGGTCTGGTCTGGTCTGGTCTGGCCGGGCCTGGCCTGGCCTGGTCTGGTCTGGTCTGGTCTGGTCTGGCCTGGTCTGGTCTGGCCGGTCTGGCGGGTCTGGGGCCTGGTCGGGTCCGGCCTGGTCTGGTCGGGCCGGTCGGGTCTGGTCGGTCCGGGCCTGGTGGCCGGCCTGGCCGGGTCGGGCCTGGTCTGGGCGGGCCTGGTCGGCGGGCCTGGTCTGGTCTGGTCTGGTCTGGTCTGGGCCTGGTCTGGTCTGGCCTGGTCGGGCCTGGCCTGGTCTGGTCTGGTCGTCTGGTTCTGGTCGGGCCTGGCCTGGTCTGGTCTGGTCTGGTCTGGTCTGGTCGGGCCTGGTCGGGTCTGGTCTGGTCCGGCGGGTCTGGCCTGGTCAGGTCTGGTCGGGTCTGGTCGGGTCTGGCCTGGTCTGGTCTGGCCTGGGTCCTGGTCTGGGTCTGGTCTGGTCTGGTCTGGCCTGGCCTGGTCTGGTCTGGCCAGGTCTGGTCTGGTCTGGTTCACAGATATGTAATCCTAGAGACAGTCCATCAGAACAGGGATCGTTGAGAATCCATCGGGATCCTCTGGCGGCTCTCGTCCAGTGGCCGGTCAAAGGTTCACAAAAGCGCGTTCACTCAGACATTGAGATTTACAGAAGAAGAGATCTGGGATAAAT
>CM040922.1:25898141-25900641 GCA_023029165.1 Gobiocypris rarus | reverse complement strand
CCAGTTATGAGGACACTTTTAGCACTGTAGCAATGAGTCAGATTGCAGTTGTTTAGATATTAATGTTACGATGAGATTGTTTGATTTGAACCCAGTGTTAAAGGAAGAGTTGGCTGTCATCATGTCATGCCCTCATCCCAAACCCGTGTGAGGTTTTGGAGGTTTTTGGTTCATGGAGCGCAGTCATGTTGGGACAGGAAGGGGCCGTCCTCCAAACTGTTCCCACAAAGTTGGGAGCATGAAATTGTCCAAAATGTCTTGGTGAAGCATTAAGAGTTCCTTTCACTGGAACTAAAGGGCCAAGCCCAACCCCTGAAAAACAACCCCACCCCATAATCCCCCCTCCACCAAACTTTACACTTGGCACAATGCAGTCAGGCGAGTCCCGTTCCCCTGGCAACCGCCAAACCCAGACTCGTCCATGGGATGGTCAGACAGAGAAGCGTGATTGGTCACTCAGAGAACACGTCTCACTGCTCTAGAGTCCAGTGGTGGCGTGCTTTACCCCACTGCATGAGCTGCTCGGCCATGGAAACCCATTCCATGAAGCTCTCTCCGCACTGTTCTTGAGCTCATCTGAAGGCCACAGGAGTTTGGAGGTCTGGAGCGATTGACTCTGCAGAAAGTTGGTGACTTCTGCGCACTGTGACCCTCAGCATGCGCTGACCCCGCTCTGGGATTTCACTTCGTGGCTGAGTTGCTGTTGTTCCCAATCGCTTCCTCTTTGTTGGCCTTAATTGGCCTTATTGCACAGGTGGCAACCTATCCCGGTCCCACGCTTGAGTTCACTGAGCTCCTGAGAGCGAGCCATTCTCTCACAAATGTGTGTAGAAGCGTCTGCATGCCTAGTGCTTGATTTATACACCTGTGGCCATGAAGGGATTCAACACCTGAACTCTGGGATTCAGGTTATATAGAGTAATACAGTTTCAACATGAGATAAGTGATAAGTAAACCTGAATTATTCAATCATTCACCCTACATTAGCAGCAGGAGGCTGAAGTCATAGAATCGGTCTGTTTCGTGTCCCGTCTGTGTTTTTGTGGAGCAGAGATGATACGGTTAGTGATTGTCAGTAATCAGCGCTCGCAGGCTCTTCTTTCCCTCATGTCGCTCTAATCCTTCTAGATTGTATAATTACATGCTTCTGGGCTACATGATGCTGCGGTTAAAACACGCGAGCCATCGCACAGCCCGGAGCGAGCAGAACACGTCAGAGCCGGAGCGCATCTGCAATGCCAAATTATCCATCAAAGCTGACCTCCTGCTCCGGCACCGCCAGCACTTAAACAGCCACATCACTTCAGCGGGACATCTAAGGATTCTGGGATATTGTTCATTTGGCTTAAGTGGAGCGATCCATCAGATAAGAGCGATCCCTCCACTTCACCTGTCAGCTGTAATCCTGCTATCAGTTTCAGCGCTTGACTTCAGTCAGGAGGACGCTCATCCTCTCATGAATCTTCACCACAATTTGATTATTGTTTGATATTTCTTTGCATTTTGGATGCAAAGTAAATTATGATGATTTTTATTAAATGTACATCAGCGTAAAAACAGCTTTACATTATAAAACAAAAGACTTGTAAGAAAACTAATTTAACTAAAAGTTGATCTGTCATACTGGAGATGGAAGGTCATGTTGAGCACATTGAATTGTGGGAATCATTCACAGTGGCTCTGTTGTGTCGTGCACATTTGAGCAGATGTAAGTGGTTCAGGTGTTGCATACTGAAGAAGAGCATGCTACACACACACACACACACACACACACACACACACACACACACACACACACACTGTGTATTACAGATGTAGTATGAGTAGTGTGCAGAGGTGCTGGTGTGAAGAGTCTGAAGTTCAGGAGCGAATGTGTGGATCTGACACACAAACACACACACACCTTCACTTTGTGCAGGAGCGCATGGAAAATCACACCCCGATGTGCGAGTGTGTGTGTGTGTGTGTGTGTGTGTGCGTTTGCATGTATGTATGTGATTGTGTGTACTAGTGTGTGTGTGTGTGTGTGTTGTGTGCCATTGACCCTAATGATGACCATGTGATGAGGAACCTGCAGTGAATGATGATTCTGTGACGGACACGGTTACGGATCAGGTGCTGCTAATTTAACCAGCCTGTGCTCAGGGAAACAGGTCACAGGGGTCACGTGTGTGTGTGTGTGGGTGTGTGTGTGTGTGTGTGGGGGTGTGTGTGTGTGTGTGTGTTGCTGGTGTTACTGTGTGTGTGTGTGTGTGTGTGTGTGTGTGTGTGTGTGTGTGTGTGTGTGTGTGTGTGTGTGTGTGTGTGTGTGTGTGTGTGTGTGGGGGTGTGTGTGTGTTTGTTACGGTGTGTGTGTGTGTGTGTGTGTGTGTGGTGTGTGTGTGGTGTGTGTGTGTGTGTCTGTGTGTGTTGCTGGTGTTACGGTGTGTGTGTGTGTGGTGTGTGTGTGTGTGTGTGTGTTTCTGTGTATCAGAGCGTCTCCTGTGTTTGTACCGGTCCG
>CM040922.1:25790641-25893141 GCA_023029165.1 Gobiocypris rarus | reverse complement strand
GGGTCCAGACCTTCAGCGCCAGGACACACATTATTACCATTCATTTTTCACTGAAGTCAGTTATAGTGTTATTTTAGTAAATATTAAGTGGGTAATTTGTGTGGATAATTTTCCACCTTGTCTCTGAGCCTGAGGATTAAACCGCCTGTCTCTGCTACTGTACCTTTAAAGCTTCTTCATGGAGATGACCTGCTTGCACTTGAGTAGATGTTGTTGGGAAGTTAAGTTTAGTTTATTATCATTGAATATCAAACTCAGGGGTCCTAGTGGCCCTTATGGCAGCTTCATGTTAGGAATTTTGTTTTGATTAATTTCAAATCACTCGCTGTCATTCATGTACCTGCGTTAAGTATGGAAAACAAACTTTATATGAAATATATATATATATATATATATATATATATATATATATATTTATTTATATATAAACAAAGAGTATAAATGCTCTTTGTTTGATTAATAGAATAGTGTTGCGTGAAATGGAATAGAATATAATAACGTAGAGTGGAATAGAATAGAATAGTGTTGGGTGGAGTGGAATAGAATAGAATAGGATAGTGTTGCTGTAACAGATATCCACTGGGGCAAGTTGTAAGAACCCAAGTGCAGTTTTAATCATCAAAATCAAAATCCAAAACCAAAACAAGGCTTGGCAAAGCAATAAACAAAAAGACTTGACTTGGAACTCACCGACAGTGGATACACATTCAATCACAGACCAAGACACATGGCAAACATGAGGGCTTAAATACACAGACTGAGGACAAGACAAGACACACCTGTGAACAATAATCAACCCATAAACCAATGAAAACACGACACAACAGAACACAAGCCCAGGGAGCACATGGCAGGATCACATGACAAACCAGGAAGTGCATGTCAACACATGACTGTGAACAAGATAAACTTAAAACATGAAACATGAACCAACACCTAAACACCCTGTGACAGTTGCGTGGAATAGAATAGAATAGCATTGCATAGGATTGAATAGAATAGAATAGAATAGGGTTGCATGGAATAGAATAGAATAGAATAGAATAGTGTTGCGTGGAGTAGAATAGAATAGAATAGCATTGCATAGGATGGAATAGAATAGAATAGCATTGCATAGAATAGAATAGAATAGAATAGAATAGTGTTGCGTGGAATAGAATAGAATAGAATAGGGTTGTGTTGAGTGGAATAGAATAGAATAGAATAGGGTTGCATGGAATAGAATAGAATAGAATAGTGTTGCTTGGAATAGAATAGAATAGAATAGCATTGCATAGGATGGAATAGAATAGCATTGCATAGGATGGAATAGAATAGAATAGTGTTGCGTGGAATAGAATAGAATAGAATAGCATTGCATAGGATGGAATAGAATAGAATAGAATAGCATTGCATAGAATAGCATTGCATAGAATAGAATAGTGTTGCGTGGAATAGAATAGAATAGCATTGCATAGGATGGAATAGAATAGAATAGTGTTGGAATAGAATAGTATAGAATAGTGTTGCGTGGAGTAGAATAGAATAGAATAGCATTGCATAGGATGGAATAGAATAGAATAGAATAGCATTGCATAGAATAGCATTGCATAGAATAGAATAGTGTTGCGTGGAATAGAATAGAATAGCATTGCATAGGATGGAATAGAATAGAATAGTGTTGCGTGGAATAGAATAGAATAGAATAGTGTTGCGTGGAGTAGAATAGAATAGAATAGCATTGCATAGGATGGAATAGAATAGAATAGTGTTGCGTGGAATAGAATAGTATAGAATAGTGTTGTGTGGAGTAGAATAGAATAGAATAGCATTGCATAGGATGGAATAGAATAGAATAGCATTGCATAGAATAGCATTGCATAGAATAGAATAGAATAGTGTTGCGTGGAATAGAATAGAATAGCATTGTGTTGAGATGGAATAGAATAGAATAGAATAGTGTTGCGTGGAATAGAATAGAATAGAATAGTGTTGCATGGAGTAGAATAGAATAGAATAGCATTGCAGTAGAATAGAATAGTGTTGCGTGGAATAGAATAGTATAGAATAGCGTGTAGAATAGAATAGAATAGAATAGCATTGCATAGGATGGAATAGAATAGAATAGTGTTGAGTGGAATAGAATAGAATAGAATAGTGTTGCGTGGAGTAGAATAGAATAGAATAGAATAGCATTGCATAGGATGGAATAGAATAGAATAGTGTTGAGTGGAATAGAATAGAATAGGGTTGCATGGAATAGAATAGAATAGAATAGTGTTGCGTGGAATAGAATAGAATAGAATAGCATTGCATAGGATGGAATAGAATAGAATAGAATAGCATTGCATAGGATGGAATAGAATAGAATAGTGTTGCGTGGAATAGAATAGAATAGAATAGAATAGAATAGGGTTGTGTTGAGTGGAATAGAATAGAATAGTGTTGCGTGGAATAAAATAGGGTTGTGTTGAGTGGAATAGAATAGAATAGAATAGGGTTGCATGGAATAGAATAGAATAGAATAGTGTTGCGTGGAATAGAATAGAATAGCATTGCATAGGATGGAATAGAATAGAATAGAATAGTGTTGCGTGGAATAGAATAGTATAGAATAGCATTGCATAGAATAGAATAGAATAGAATAGGGTTGTGTTGAGTGGAATAGAATAGAATAGTATTGCATAGGATGGAATAGAATAGAATAGAATAGTGTTGCGTGGAATAGAATAGAATAGAATAGGGTTGTGTTGAGTGGAATAGAATAGAATAGGGTTGCATGGAATAGAATAGAATAGAATAGTGTTGCATGGAATAGAACAGAATAGAATAGCATTGCAAAGGATGGAATAGAATAGAATAGTGTTGCGTGGAATAGAATAGAATAGCATTGCATAGAATAGAATAGCATTGCATAGGATGGAATAGAATAGAATATAATATTGTTGCGTGGAATAGAATAGCATTGCATAGAATAGAATAGAATAGAATAGAATAGTGTTGAGTGGAATAGAATAGAATAGCATTGCATAGGATGGAATAGAATAGAATAGTGTTGCGTAGAATAGAATAGAATAGGGTTGTGTTGAGTGGAATAGAATAGCATAAAATAGCATTGCATAGGATGGAATAGAATAGAATAGCATTGCATAGGATGGAGAAGAATAGAATAGAATAGTGTTCGTGGAATAGAATAGAATAGAATAGAATAGGGTTGTGTTGAGTGGAATAGAATAGCATAGCATTGCATAGGATGGAATAGAATAGAATAGAATAGCATTGCATAGGATGGAATAGAATAGAATAGAATAGAATAGTGTTGCGTGGAATAGAATAGAATAGTATTGCATAGGATGGAATAGAATAGAATAGCATTGCATAGGATGGAATAGAATAGAATAGAATAGTGTTAGTGGAATGGAATAGAATAGAATAGTGTTGCGTGGAATAGAATAGAATAGGG
Source organism: Gobiocypris rarus (assembly GCA_023029165.1). Classification (NCBI taxonomy): domain Eukaryota; kingdom Metazoa; phylum Chordata; class Actinopteri; order Cypriniformes; family Gobionidae; genus Gobiocypris; species Gobiocypris rarus. The sequence goes on along the minus strand of CM040922.1, from coordinate 25,889,699 downwards.
TTGTGTGGAGTGGAATAGAATAGAATAGAATAGTGTTGCTTGGAATAGAATAGAATAGAATAGAATAGTATTGCATAGAATAGAATAGAATAGAATAGTGTTGCGTGGAATAGAATAGAATAGAATAGTGTTGCGTGGAATAGAATAGAATAGGGTTGTGTTGAGTGGAATAGAATAGAATAGAATAGTGTTGCGTGGAATAGAATAGAATAGGGTTGTGTTGAGTGGAATAGAATAGAATAGAATAGTGTTGCGTGGAATAGAATAGAATAGAATAGAATAGTGTTGCGTGGAATAGAATAGAATAGGGTTGTGTTGCATGGAATAGAATAGAATAGAATAGAATAGGGTTGTGTGGAATAGAATAGAATAGGGTTGTGTTGAGTGGAATAGAATAGAATAGAATAGTTTTGCGTGGAATAGAATAGAATAGGGTTGTGTTGCGTGGAATAGAATAGAATAGAATAGTGTTAGTGGAATAGAATAGAATAGGGTTGTGTTGAGTGGAATAGAATAGAATAGAATAGTGTTGGTGGAATAGAATAGAATAGGGTTGTATTAGCGTGGAATAGAATAGAATAGAATAGGGTTGTGTTGCGTGGAATAGAATAGAATAGAATAGGGTTGTGTTGAGTGGAATAGAATAGAATAGAATAGTGTTGTGTTGAGTGGAATAGAATAGAATAGAATAGTGTTGTGTTGAGTGGAATAGAATAGAATAGAATAGGGTTGTGTTGAGTGGAATAGAATAGAATAGAATAGTGTTGCGTGGAATAGAATAGAATAGAATAGTGTTGCGTGGAATAGAATAGAATAGGGTTGTGTTGCATGGAATAGAATAGAATAGAATAGAATAGGGTTGTGTGGAATAGAATAGAATAGGGTTGTGTTGAGTGGAATAGAATAGAATAGAATAGTGTTGCGTGGAATAGAATAGAATAGGGTTGTGTTGCGTGGAATAGAATAGAATAGAATAGTGTTGCGTGGAATAGAATAGAATAGGGTTGTGTTGAGTGGAATAGAATAGAATAGAATAGTGTTGCGTGGAATAGAATAGAATAGGGTTGTATTGCGTGGAATAGAATAGAATAGAATAGTGTTGTGTTGCGTGGAATAGAATAGAATAGAATAGTGTTGAGTGGAATAGAATAGAATAGAATAGGGTTGTGTGGAGTGGAATTGAACGGAATGCTGTAAGAGTGAGGCCGAGGCTCTGTACGTCTGAAGCACACACACACACACACACACGGAGTCTAATGTAATCAGGCAGGTGTGGGGGTCAGCGAGGGTTTATGGGTCGAGGTCGTGACCCCTGGTGTCGGTTTGGCTTTGTTGGACTGTCTTAATTAGAGCCTTTGGGTTCCATTGTGCACAGACACTTACCAACAATCCCTTCATTAAACGCTCCTGTGAGTTTGGCAGGTTGGCCGCGTGTTTTCGCACATTAATAATGGGAAGAAAGCGCTGGAGGAATGGCGTGGACAACATCTGTGACGGACTGTAGATGACCACAGAACACAGAAACACAAACTCACATCACGTTTACAGTAATGCACACGCAGTACAACGCATGTCTGCTCCAGGGTTATTAGAGTTAGCTAAAAACAAAAGAGAAACAAAAAATCTGAAGTCTTGAAATGTCTGAACTCTGAAGTCTGATGTAAGTGCCTCCAGAGCAGTGAATTATTGCTCAAATGAATGCATGCAAACACACTGTCTTTCAGTAATCCACCGAATCCGCCTTTGTAAACATTGCTTTGTTCTGTGGTTCAGTGTGTTTGTTGGAGATCGTGGTTCTGCGTGTGTGTGTGTGTTGAACAGAAGCTCAAGCGCTCCAGTGATTCTGTGTGTAATATAGTTTTACTGGAGTCGTAAACACGCGTTTTTCGGTTTTCCTGGGTCATCAGTGTTCAGAAAACAGGCTAAACCATCATACAGACCAGAGGCATCACACACCCTCAGCTTTGACGTTTCAGCTTCAGTTTTAAAGGGTTAGTTCACCCAAAAATTACCCCATGATGACTTTTCAAAATCTCACCAACAGCAGTGATGTCATTGTGATGTACAAACTGGGTCATGTTTCTCATGCACGATAAAGCAGCATTTCAAGAAATAAATCCTCAAACCGTACTTCAAGCTCCAGCTGAATCCCTCTGAAGCTGCTATTGATCAGTGAATATCAGAGGAGCCCGGTTGGTCAGTTGTGCCGAATAAAGAGAGAAGTGTTGAGCTGTGGGTGGAGGTGTCAGACGCGCCTCTTTAGGGCCTGTGGTTTCCATCCACCCTCACATAAATGCTGTTTTTGTCCTGTTAGCTGAGTCAGGACGTCTGCTCACAGAAAGTCTTTCTTCTGCATAACGTTGTGTTTTTACCACGTTTAAGGGGTGTTTAGACATCACATGGAGTGGTCAAATCCCTCAATGCACATATTATTGCTTTTATAAAGTGTCAAACAACAGCAATATGGTCAGTTTCTTCTATTAATATTGTTTATTAATGTTTTAATCTGAATTAGTGTGTTGTATAATGTGCCGTTTCTTTGAATAAACTCATAATATGATGATCTGGCACTGGCTGACCCAAACAAGCGTCTCGATAGAAACTTGTGCTGTTTTTGGCCTTGATGATGGAGAGTCACCACGAATGTGCCGCGTGTGAAACCGGCCGCTCGTCCGCAGGTGCACCAGATCTCACCCGTTTACTCGCAAACATCTGCTCGTTTTAGACAAACAGGAGCATGAATCTGTCTATTTTCTCCATCACACAGGCTCGTAATGATCATATTGGTAAAATGTTGCTTCACCCTTTCATTTTTCCCAAATTCTGACTGTTGTACGTTTTCTGTTTTAACGGTTTATTTAATTTGAATAATCAAAAACGATATCTAATCATTCTAATTTAATAATTTATTAGAATTGTATTAATTCTAATGCCCTCCGAATAGTTTTTTTGTTTGTTTTGTTTGTGTTTACATTTTTCTGGATTCTGTGTTTTAGATAATTAATAATAAAACTTGTATTATTACAATACGTACATTCTATGTTCAACAGTAATACAGTTATGGTCAGAATTATTGGCCCCCATGAAATGTAAATATGATCGAAGAACCCTGTCAAAATAAATCTGCATTGTTTATCCTTTTTGAACTCCCTTGTGAAACAGAAGTGCACTTTAGTATACTTTTATTGTGCAATGCATATACTTAAAAAGATCACACTTAAAGTGTGAATTATTATATGTAATGTTTTCACCTCTTAAGTGCATGTTATTTGTAATTAATTTACATATCACAGATTAAAGGGTTAGTTCACCCAAAAATGAAAATTCTGTCATTACTGCCTCACCCTAATGTCGTTCCTCACCCGTGAGACCTCCGTTCATCTCCGGATCACAGTTTGAGATATTTAAGATTTAGTCCGAGAGCTTCTGTCCTTCCATTGAAAGTGTTTGCACAGTATACAGTCCGTCATTAATGACAGAATTTTCATTTTTTGGGTGAACTAACCCTTTAATCTGTGATATGTAAATTAATTACAAATAAAATGCACTTAATAGGTGAAAACATTACATATAATTCACACTTTAAGTGTGATCTTTTTAAGTATATGCATTGCACAATAAAAGTATACTAAAGTGCACTTCTGTTTCACAAGGGAGATCAAAAAGGATAAACAATGCAGATTTATTTTGGTGACACTTTACAATAAGGTTGTATTAGTTAACATTAGTTAATGCATTAGTTAACATGAGCAACACCTCTGTTCAGTATTTGTTCATCTTTGTTAATGTTAGTTTAAAAAAATCCAGCTGTTCATGATTTATTCATGTTAGTTCACAGTGCATTAACTAATGTTAACAAGATTTTAATAATGCATTAGTAAATGTTGAAATTAACATTAACAAAGATAAATAAATGCTTTATTATTGCAGTTCATTATTAGTTAATGTTAACTAATGAAACCTTATTGTAAAGTGTTACCAACCTTTTGAGTAATTTTTTTAACAACTTAAGTGGGACTTTTATTACAACTTTATGTACATTCATAATCGCTTCTAGTGTCTTTAAAATATAGTTCAAGTGTACTGACAAGCACTAAAACTGTGAACTAAAATATACTTTAATGTCAGTTAAAAAGTGCACTTAAGTGTGTTAACAAATATTGTCATTATTAAAGTATACTCTCCTTAAGTACACTTAAGTGGCCGTTAAAATTTGTCAAAACATGTTGGCCATTATTATTGGCACTCTTTTATGCAATACTTTTTTCAACCTCCTTTTCCCAAGAAAACAGCTTCTCCTTTAATGCCTGATGAGTTTGGAGATCATTCCTCCGTACAGAATCCCTCCAGATCCGTCAGATTCCCAGCTCTTCTCCTCATTCTCTGTAGGGTTCAGGTCAGGGACTGGGACGGCCTTCATTTTGTGCTCAGTGACACATTTTTGAGTTGATTTTGATGTTTTTTTTGGATCGTTGTCCTGATGGAAGATCTAACCACAGCCCATAATAAGTTTTCCAGCAGAGGCCGTCAGGTTTTGATATTTTATCTGCTGGTGTTTGCTAGAATCCATGATACCATGCGTCTGAAGAAGTCCAGGACCTCCAGCAAAAAAATCGCCCCACAACATTAAAGATCCAGCGGTGTATTTAACCGTTTGGGGGTGCTTTCATCACATCTGGTGTGTTTGCTGCCAAAAAGCTCTTGTTTGAGTGTCATGTGACCACAGAACCAGGTCCGTCTGAAGCTCCAGTCGTGTCTGAATATGCTGGAGTTTGTTTCTGGAGGAGCGAGCAGGATTGTTCTTCAAACCCTCCCAAACAACATGTGGTGATGTAGGAGCTGTTTGAGTCTCTGCGATTCTCCATCTGTGATCTGGGAGAGTCTTTGTCCACTCAAACGCTCCTCCCTCGTGCTTCAGGACGATACACACACAACACACACACACACACACACACACACACACACACATGTTGTGTTTCCATGTTTTATGGGGACATTCCATAGGCGTAATGCATTTTATACTGTACAAACTGTATTTTCTATCCCCTACACTGCCCCTGCCCCTAAACCTACCCATCACACACACACACACACACACACACACACACACACACACACACACACACACACACACACACACACACACACACACACACACACACACACACACACACACACACACACTGCCACACACACACACACACACACACACACACACTGCCCCTGCCTGCCCATCACAGAGACATGCACTGCTGTTTACATTTTCAAAAAACATCACTTAGTGTGATTTATAAGATGTTTTCCTCATGGGGACCAAAAAATGTCCCCACAAGGACAAGGATTTTGGATATTGCCATCTTTGTCCCCATACCGTAGGGATTACCAGTCCACACACACACACACACGTCAGATTCTTGCCCTGATGGTGGAAATGGGCATTTTTAATGATTTAGCTCTTTTGTTATTTTGTGAAGCTTAACCATCTTTTGCTGCACATCAGAACTATATTCTGGGTTTTCCTCATTGTGATGAGGGAATTTGGCTTTTGTGTTTCCTCATATTTATATTCCTGTGGAACAGGAAGTTATGGCTGGACAATATCATGCTCCGAGTCTTCCTGGTGTGCTAATAATGTATGGGAATATACTTAAGAGATATTTTATTCGTAAGAATTTCTAGAGGTGCCAATAATTATGTCCAAAACTTTTTTTTTTTCTTTTTACAGCCATCTTTGATCATATTTTCCAGGGGTGCCAATAATTGTGACCACAACTGTATATTTTAATGTCATAAGTTCTTGTAATGAACTTAGAGTAGATGAAATGAGGTTGATGGTGTTCGTACAGAGGCACTGTTTCTCAGATATTGAGTTGTGTGTTCTTATTAGAGAGCTGATGTCATTTACACAAGCACAGAAACTCAGAGACACACATCTGTGCGATTCACTTCCACCTCTCCTGGAATGAGTTAGTTCTTAGGTTTGAACCGGCATCTTTTGGATTACAAACTCAGATATTTTCCTGCTGATTCCTCAGTAGCCTGTGTGTGTAAGAGCCCAAACACAGCTGAGCAAACATAGACACACACTGCCCAACACATCTGTGCCATTTCAAGCCAGTGTTGTTGTTGTGAGCCGTGTTTGCTGTAGTAAAATGACCGTGATGCTTCTCAGGTGAGATGTTTACAGGTGTCGCTCACGTCAGAATCCTCTCTTGCTGTTTCACACACAGGAAGGGCCTGAAGTTTGGGGGAATGTTTCTGAAAGAGTCTCTTCTGCTCTCAAAAGCTGCGTTTATTTGATCAAAAATACAGTAAAAATAGTGATATATTTTTAAAATGTAAATCAGCTTAATGTGAATATACAGTGCAGTGTGATTTATTCCTGTGATCAAAGCTGAATTTATCATCATTACTCCAGTCTTCAGTGTCACATGATCCTTCACTAATCACTCTCATATGAGGATCTGATGATCAACACACATTTATGATTATTTAGATGCGATACGGAAAATCTTGCACTGTTATGATGCATAAAAATATGCACAGATGTCGCTGTAATGAATCAATTCCTGCATTGTTTTTCTTTTCTAAACTTCCTCTGAACAGTTAAGCGCTCTTGCTGTAAAACCTCTTTCTGAAGGAGCGAGAGGACTGATTATGTCTCTTTACCCAGCGTCCCCCGCACGACTCTTGCTGTGACGCTTTCTTAGTCCTCTTGAGAAGTTACCCAGCATTCCCGGTGAGTGACTTCAAAGCCTGGCTGATTGTCTCATGCTCCGTGGCCGTGCATTGTGCTGGATTTGCATATTCATGGGGATCGTCTTTCTCTCGCTCCCCAATGGCTCACGGTTGGGATGCTGGGAGCTTGAAAGCAGGACACCATGAGACCTGAAGAAACTCTCAGGAATTAGAACAATCAGACGTTAGTCTCTGTCTTTACTGCGCGGGGCGGGAATGCTTTAGAGGTTGGTTTTAAGGCACGGGTCTATTTTGAGATTATTTTTTTTAGACTGTTTGGCATTGCACATACGGTTGTTTCAGACTAGTGTAAGAAAGCATCCAGTGTTTTATTGCACTTTATCTATTTGCGTCTGTAGATTTCTATGGCAATAAATATATTTAGAGAGTTTTTTTATCCACTTCAGTATCAATTACATACACCAAAATTTGCATTCCTATATTTTTGCATTTTTATTCCTATCTATATTCTGAAGGATTTTACTGAGGGGTTTGTTCATATCGTATAATTCTCCTGATTTATATAACATTTTGTTATTGAAAACATGGTACAAATGTTTTGTCATAAAAAATGTCTGATTAATGGAGTGATGAAAAGAGAAAAAGATGGTTATTATAGTGTACTGAAATTAAAACTAAAGCCATAAGAAAAAACATTGTTTGCTGCTTGAAATGAAATAAATTAAATTAAATTAAATGTGTGTGTGTTTGTGTATATATATATATATATATATATATATATGTGTGTGTTATATATATATATATAGTACATATAGTACATTTAATTAAATTTATTTATATATTTAAAAATATATGATATATTTTTAAAAACAAACAACAATAGTACCAAAACTTTGTCAAATGAAAATGAAAAATATACGTGGACAAAATAAAACAAGAATTTTGAGTGTGTTTTTAATTACATATCATTTATTTGCATATCTTGCAACTTGCAATACCAAAAATGCTTGCGATTCTTACTGTAATCAAACAACTTTGGAAGTATGGTGAGATCTATTGTTGCCTTATTTACCTTTAAACAGTGATTAGTGTGTGTGTGTGTGTGTGTGTGTGTGTGTGTGTGTGTGTGTGTGTGTGTGTGTGTGTGTGTGTGTGTGTGTGTGTGTGTGTGTGTGTGTGTGTGTGTGTGTGTGTGTGTGTGTGTGTGTGTGTGTGTGTGTGTGTGTGTGTGTGTGTGTGTGTGTGTGTGTGTGTGTGTGTTGTGTCTGAGAGGCCGTGTTGAGAGCTGAAGGATGGTCCGGAGATGCCGAGGGTCTGACGGTGCGATCCGATTGGGTTTCCCACCTGCGTGCAGCTGTCGGCTGGTAGGAAGTGGAATGTTTTTCCCAGATTCCGTGACCGAACTCTCAAAACGAGCGACAGAAAATCCCCTGTTGAATTTCACAGTGGCAGGGGTCAGCGGCGCTGTCAGCCGCAACATCGCTCACGGCTCGCATTCCCTCAGCCGCTATTGTAACTCAAGAGTCCGTGCCATCGCCACCGCTGGTGCCCGCGTCCTTTGTTCCTCACTCGAGCTGTGAATTTTGCGGTTGTCTCACAGATTTTCCAGCAGTGTGTGAGCGACAGAGACGTCTGGCCGCAAGTCCACACAGAATCTGAACTGCTTGCTCTTTCTCATGCAAGTAAACGTTAACTGGACCTTGTGTGTTTGTTGGTTAATTGTATTTTCAACAGCAATAAAACCACTTTAACTGATAGTTCACCCCAAAATGCAGTTTACCTTATTATAAAGCCATTTAGGACATTGCATCAAGACATTTGACTTCTGAAGGTCTTGCATGCACTGAATGTACACTACCAACAAACGTTTTGTTTTGAAAGTATTTAGTTATTGTATTTGGCACGGATGCATTAAATTGATGGAAAGTGACAGTAAAGGCATTTATAATTTCTATTTCAACTAATTACCGGATTTTCTATTCATCAAAAAATTCTGAAAAATAAAATGTATCAGTTTCCACAAAAATATGAACTGTTTCCATCACTGATAATAATCATAAATGTGTGTTGATCATCAGATCCTCATATGAGAGTGATTAGTGAAGGATCATGTGACACTGAAGACTGGAGTAATGATGATAAATTCATTTTTGATCACAGGAATAAATCACACTGCACTGTATATTCACACAGAGAACAGCTGATCTACACTGAGGAATATTACACTGATACTGGAGTTATGATCAGATAATGAACAGAAGCACTATATATTCACACAGAGAACAGCTGATCTACACTGAGGAATATTACACTGATACTGGAGTTATGATCAGATAATGAACAGAAGCACTATATATTCACACAGAGAACAGCTGATCTACACTGGAGGAATATTACACTGATACTGGAGTTATGATCAGATAATGAACAGAAGCACTATATATTCACACAGAGAACAGCTGATCTACACTGAGGAATATTACACTGATACTGGAGTTATGATCAGATAATGAACAGAAGCACTATATATTCACACAGAGAACAGCTGATCTACACTGAGGAATATTACACTGATACTGGAGTTATGATCAGATAATGAACAGAAGCGCTATATATTCACACAGAGAACAGCTGATCTACACTGAGGAATATTACACTGATACTGGAGTTATGATCAGATAATGAACAGAAGCGCTATATATTCACACAGAGAACAGCTGATCTACACTGGAGGAATATTACACTGATACTGGAGTTATGATCAGATAATGAACAGAAGCGCTATATATTCACACAGAGAACAGCCGATCTACACTGGAGGAATATTACACTGATACTGGAGTTATGATCAGATAATGAACAGAAGCGCTATATATTCACACAGAGAACAGCTGATCTACACTGAGGAATATTACACTGATACTGGAGTTATGATCAGATAATGAACAGAAGCGCTATATATTCACACAGAGAACAGCTGATCTACACTGGAGGAATATTACACTGATACTGGAGTTATGATCAGATAATGAACAGAAGCACTATATATTCACACAGAGAACAGCTGATCTACACTGAGGAATATTACACTGATACTGGAGTTATGATCAGATAATGAACAGAAGCACTATATATTCACACAGAGAACAGCTGATCTAGACTGAGGAATATTACACTGATACTGGAGTTATGATCAGATAATGAACAGAAGCACTATATATTCACACAGAGAACAGCTGATCCAGACTGAGGAATATTACACTGATACTGGAGTTATGATCAGATAATGAACAGAAGCACTATATATTCACACAGAGAACAGCTGATCCAGACTGAGGAATATTACACTGATACTGGAGTTATGATCAGATAATGAACAGAAGCACTATATATTCACACAGAGAACAGCTGATCTAGACTGAGGAATATTACACTGATACTGGAGTTATGATCAGATAATGAACAGAAGCACTATATATTCACACAGAGAACAGCTGATCTACACTGAGGAATATTACACTGATACTGGAGTTATGATCAGATAATGAACAGAAGCACTATATATTCACACAGAGAACAGCTGATCCAGACTGATGAATATTACACTGATACTGGAGTTATGATCAGATAATGAACAGAAGCACTATATATTCACACAGAGAACAGCTGATCCAGACTGAGGAATATTACACTGATACTGGAGTTATGATCAGATAATGAACAGAAGCACTATATATTCACACAGAGAACAGCTGATCAACACTGAGGAATATTACACTGATACTGGAGTTATGATCAGATAATGAACAGAAGCACTATATATTCACACAGAGAACAGCTGATCTACACTGAGGAATATTACACTGATACTGGAGTTATGATCAGATAATGAACAGAAGCGCTATATATTCACACAGAGAACAGCTGATCTACACTGGAGGAATATTACACTGATACTGGAGTTATGATCAGATAATGAACAGAAGCACTATATATTCACACAGTGAACAGCTGATCTACACTGAGGAATATTACACTGATACTAGAGTTATGATCAGATAATGAACAGAAGCACTATATATTCACACAGAGAACAGCTGATCTACACTGAGGAATATTACACTGATACTGGAGTTATGATCAGATAATGAACAGAAGCACTATATATTCACACAGAGAACAGCTGATCTACACTGAGGGATATTACACTGATACTGGAGTTATGATCAGATAATGAACAGAAGCACTATATATTCACACAGAGAACAGCTGATCTACACTGAGGAATATTACACTGATACTGGAGTTATGATCAGATAAACAGCAGAAGAGACTCTTTCAATAACATTGTAAAAACATATAGAACAACATGAGGAGCACAGGCTCGAACGCAGGAGAAACAAAAGAGAAGTTTGAGGGTGCTTCTATGTTTTATTGATTGGAAAAGAACATCCTGGACAGAAAGAAAGACATGTTGGGAACAACATGGTTTGTGTGAACTTTTATACTATCTTATATGATATTTATTTGTGATTTTTGGAGCTTGAGTGTCCTTCAGCAGGTTTTGTCACTCTTTGCTGCAGGATCGAGCCGCTCATTATCCTCCGCAGTGATTCATATTTCACTCAGTTCTGGGTGGAGTTTGTGTTGTGGAATCGGAGCATGCGGCCCCTCGCTTCCCCCTGACGGCCCATTTTTCAGCAGGGCTCGAGCGGGCCTCACGCTGGGCGTTTGATAGAGCTCGCAGCGAGTGTGTGAGCGGGCCTGACCTACTCACAGCTCCGAACGCCCGAGCTTCCCGAGAGGTCGCCCCGATCGCATGTAATCACACCAAATGAGCGCTGACAGCACCAGTGCCGCATTAAGAGCGCAGTCACATCACTGCCGCCCCACTGAACGCACCATTGTTCCTGCTCACACTTTCTTTTTGTTTTTAGCTCATCCACAAACATCCACACATACACACACACACACACACACACACACACACACACACACACACACACACACACACACACACACACACTCACACTCACACTCACACTCACTCTCTCACACACATTCAAACTCACACACACACACACACACACACACACACACACACACACACACACTCACTCACTCATTCACGCACACACTCACTCTCTCACACACATTCAAACTCACACACACACACACACACACACACACACACACACACACACACACACACACACACACACACACACACTCTCACTTTCTCTCACACACACACACTCACTCACTTTCTCTCACACACACACACACACACACACTCACTTGCTGCCTAATATATCCCACCCACTAACAGGTGATGAAGAGATCATCAGTGTTATTCACTTCACCGGTCATAATGTTATGCCTGATCGGTGTATATACAGTTAGGCAATAATCAGGCAATATTTAGTCGAATTCCCAGCCCTCATCAACAATTATATACCACATATGAATGTATATATATATACATAATTAACACTAGGTATTAAGTTTTGGAATTGGTCACATGTGACCCTGGACCCAACAACACATTGTTTGACTTTTCTTTTATGCCAAAAATCATTAGGATATTTAGATCATGCTCCATGAAGATATTCCTACCATAAATATATCATAAATGTATTATTAGTAGGACTTCATTTGGATAACTTTAAAGGAGATTTGCTCAATATTAAGATTTTTTTGCACCCTCAGATTTTCAAATAGTTATATCTCGACCAAATATTGTCCTAACAAACCATACATTTTGTGGTCCAGGGTCACAAATGTGCTTGGAAAAATCAGAATTTCGACTTGTGTATATACTGTGTGTGTCTATATATATATATTTCCACCTGTTTTCCGGCCCAGCAGGTGAAAACGATGCCTCTGATTGGCTGAACATGTGAACGTCCTCTATCGTGCTCAGTTCTGGCTCTTGATGTAATCTCAGTAATGGCACTAACTCCTAATCGGCTTAAGTTGTATGTGCTGTAGCGGTGAGCATTGGTGTGGGTGAGATTAGGGCGAGAGGAGGCGTGTCGCGGCCCGAGGTGAGTCCCGCATCACCTGACGTGTCAATGGCCTTTGTCATGCACTGCTGTGTTTTCACGGGCAGCTTTGTGTTCTTTATCCCACCCATAATGAGCTGTCAATCAACCACCGGCACCCTAAAGAGCAAAGGAGGAAATGCTTAACCAACCCGGCAGGAAGTAGTTTTTACAGAGGGAGAATACATGGTGTGTAATTTGCTTTCATGTTTCTGATGTCAAACTACCTGAAGGAGTCGGGTTACGGCGCTGATGACTGTAGGTGTTCATACACACTCGCATTGTTTTCATGAAATTATTTGAGCTAATAAATCAATGCAAGTAAGTGTTGTTGGTTTGTAGGAGTTGAGGCGCTGCAGTCATGTGACTCTCAGCTCACGGGCGGCCCGCCGAGCGCTGGGGGCTGTTTTTGGGGGGCCCCTCCCTCCCCTGGCCTCCTTTCAGCGGATGACCCTGAGGAGGGCGAGAAGGGTCCCGGCTGAGCCGCGGAGATCAACTGCTGCTTTTATTGTCTCTCCACAAGGTGTCCGGAGCGGAGGGGCCGTCCCAAACGCAGCGAGAGAGTAACACCCTCTTTCTCTCTGTCCACCACAGGCCGGCCGTCAGTGCGGAGTAACTGTGGAGGGAGCAGTGTGTGTGTGCGTGTGTTTCCATGCCCTGGTCGCGCGGGCAGCTGGCTCGAGTCTCAGGGATGGAGCGACAGGTTCGGACGGGGCTCCGCTGGACGCCTCTGCTGGTTCTGCTGGGAGTCGTGTGGCTGCGCTCGTCCGCTCAGGGTGAGTTTCAGTCTGTTGTTCACCTTCTGATGGCAGTGTGTGTCTGTGACTGACCCCCCCGCTGCACGTCATGCTTCATGTTTAGAATATTTGTCGGACGGGCGCCAGAAATGCAGTGCCAAATATGCACCGGGGAGAACTATAAAACACACTCTGCTTCAGATATGCATGCCTCGTTACGCAGAACACGTCCATGCAGTTTTAGGTGGGAATGTGTGGAGCGCGCTCGCCTGTTAAATGCTCCTGATGCAAACAAGCAGTCTGTTCAGTAATATGATGAGAAATCATGGATAATAATTATGAAAGGATACTGTTTTAGAGAGTTTGTTATACGTTTGTTAACTTATTGTGAACGATTCATATTAAGAAGACATTTTTGTCTTTATAAACTTTTATTGAAATGTAAAAATGAGTTGTTGATGCATTTCATTGGAGTTTTAGGGTAAAATGTTTGCATGCATTGGGAAGTTCCCTGTCAAATATCCTGTCTAAACATTTAAAAGTACTAATTCTGTCCATTAATATGATCAATAATCATGAATCATAATACTAAAAAGAATCATAAAAATGCAGTTTGAAATACTTTTAGAGAGTCTGCCATACAGCAGCTCATCAGCCTTATGTTGAATATTTATGAATTGCAGATTTGACTTTTATTTCAGACTTTCAGAGTTCATTCCAGCTCATATTTAAAAGATGCATGGCTAGTTATTTTGGGTGCATGTCTGATCTGCAGTAGTCTGTCCATTAATATGATGGATAACCGTGAATCATAATTATAAAAGAATCAAGACGTGTCAACACGTCGAATATTCAGCAGGTGAAGCTGTTGTACTCGTGTGTGTGAAGTTGGTTATCGAGCGGGTCGTTGTGTGTAAAGTGGTGAAAGCAGCAGAGCTGGACGTCTGTGTGTCGCTGCTTCTGGGTTTTTGCTGGACGGTGAGGCATTTGGCGAAGGCTTTGAGACGTGGAGAAGTGATCTACTGTCAGACACTTGTTAAACACACAGTTGGGCGTCAGGCTGTAAAATCAATTCCACTCACACACACACACACACACACACTCACAGACACACACTCACACACATATAGGCCTATACACACAGACACTCACACACACACACACACAGACACGCACACACACACTCAGACACACATACACACACACACACACACAGACACACACTCACACACATATAGGCCTATACACACAGATACACACACACAGGCACGCACACACACTCAGACCCACATACACACACACACACACAGGCACACACACACACACTCAGACACACATACACACACATACAGACACACGCACTCTCTCTGACACACACACACACACACACTCACAGTCACAGACTCACACACACACACACTCATTCACTCACACACAAACTCATGCACTCACACTCACAGACTCACACACACAGACACAGACACACACAATCACACACGCACTCTCACACACGCACTCTCACACACGCACTCTCACACATGCACTCACATACACACACACACACTCACACATGCACTCAAACACACACACACACACTCACATACATACATACATACACACACACACACACACACGCGTGACTACACACACACACACGACCACACACAGACAGACACACACACACACACACACACACACCTCCTCACACACAGACAGACAAATACAGATGAACAAACACCCGCACATGCCCTCACCTAAAATAATCCAAACCCCTGTGTGTCAGAAATATCCCGCAGCTGGCGCACGTCCACATGGATTGACTGTTTCAGCTGCCGTCCGGCCCGACACACACACACTCACTGTTGAACTTCAGGAAGCTTCATGCATGTCTGTTGTTGTTGCTGTCATTATGGTTTTGTTACGTTTACATTTATGCATTTAGCAGACGCTTTTATCCAAAGCAGAGGCAACCATATTCATAATAATCAATGCCAGGTTTATTCAACAACTATTGACTGAAGTCAGCATGAAATCATAAAGTACTCTGTTTATTTTCAAACATATTCCTGGTTTATTGTTGATGATTCATATTAACAAGACGACTTTTTTATCTTTCAATCTTTATTTAAAATAAGTCAATTTCAGATGTCATCAGTCTTATTTTTAGAGCCACTAATTTACCATAATAATACTCATATTTTGGTCGCTCTGTGCTTTTGTACATGCATTCACTGTGACATTATAAATGTTGTTAGTGTCACTTTTTAGATCGATTCAATGCATCCTTGATGAATGAAAATATAATTATTATTTTTTAAATCTTACTCCTCTCTTAAATCCTAACCCCTTCCTCACTCCCCCGCTGGCCTGCACTCACATTGCACTTAACATACCGGGCCGGAGCACGCTTACGTCCTCCACGATGCCATTTTGTTTTGAGGTATACAGGAAGTAAAGTGCTTTCGCTAATAGACTGCCAAATAGATTGATCATTTGTGCCGCGCAGTGATTTTCGCTTGACTGCACTGCACATAGGCCTATCAGAGGATGAATACAGAGGCAGCAATACAATTCATGTTCATCAATAAGGTGAGAACCAGGACCATTATAAACCTAAATATACTTGATTTAATCGAGAACTGTATCCAAGTAGTAAAGGTTTGACGTTTGCTGTCATAATAGCACGTCATAATCCGGCACGGTTAGCACTCACACTGCATGCGAACCGCGCTTTGAGGGTCAAACGCGCTCGGGCACGGTTCAGAGCGCCTAGTGTGAGTACACCCGTACTCTGTTTCCACACAAATCTGAAGCAGCACAACTGTTCTCAACACTGATTATAATCATAAATGTGTGTTGATCATCAGATCCTCATATGAGAGTGATTAGTGAAGGATCATGTGACACTGAAGACTGGAGTAATGATGATAAATTCAGCTTTGATCACAGGAATAAATCACACTGCACTATATATTCACACAGAGAACAGCTGATCTACACTGGAGGAATATTACACTGATACTGGAGTTATGATCAGATAATGAACAGAAGCACTATATATTCACACAGAGAACAGCTGATCTACACTGAGGAATATTACACTGATACTGGAGTTATGATCAGATAATGAACAGAAGCACTATATATTCACACAGAGAACAGCTGATCAACACTGGAGGAATATTACACTGATACTGGAGTTATGATCAGATAATGAACAGAAGCACTATATATTCACACAGAGAACAGCTGATCTACACTGAGGAATATTACACTGATACTGGAGTTATGATCAGATAATGAACAGAAGCACTATATATTCACACAGAGAACAGCTGATCTACACTGGAGGAATATTACACTGATACTGGAGTTATGATCAGATAATGAACAGAAGCACTATATATTCACACAGAGAACAGCTGATCTACACTGGAGGAATATTACACTGATACTGGAGTTATGATCAGATAATGAGCAGAAGCACTATATATTCACACAGAGAACAGCTGATCTACACTGAG
The DNA here is from genome assembly GCA_023029165.1 of Gobiocypris rarus. Lineage (NCBI taxonomy): Eukaryota > Metazoa > Chordata > Actinopteri > Cypriniformes > Gobionidae > Gobiocypris > Gobiocypris rarus. The sequence goes on along the minus strand of CM040922.1, from coordinate 25,872,695 downwards.
GAATATTACACTGATACTGGAGTTATGATCAGATAATGAACAGAAGCGCTATATATTCACACAGAGAACAGCTGATCCACACTGAGGAATATTACACTGATACTGGAGTTATGATCAGATAATGAACAGAAGAACTATATATTCACACAGAGAACAGCTGATCTACACTGAGGAATATTACACTGATACTGGAGTTATGATCAGATAATGAACAGAAGCACTATATATTCACACAGAGAACAGCTGATCTACACTGAGGAATATTACACTGATACTGGAGTTATGATCAGATAATGAACAGAAGCACTATATATTCACACAGAGAACAGCTGATCTACACTGAGGAATATTACACTGGATTTATGATCTAATAAATGCAGCTTAGACATTAAAAAATGTGTATAGCAGTGTTTAAATGTATGTTTCAAATGCCTTTGCGTATGTCACATTATAGAAGTAAAATGTTTTGCGATCACTGTTTCATGCTGACTTCATGCATTGATTTTCACCCGTGCAGCAGAACTTCTTCAGACGTGTTTCTGTGTCTTTCTTCAGGGAATGTTTGAGATTTGCAGCACATGATTGAGCCGTCGCTGTGGTTTGTGTCTCATCTGCGTGCATGCATTCCATAGAGTGCCTTATATCAGCGTCCGCAAGGAAACGTCCAACGCGTTTGTGTTACGCAGTAATCGTGTGTTTAAAGTATTTCACGCTCGTCAGACTGATAAGAGGGAGAACTGGTGCCCTGGGTGTTTTATGGCGAGGTCAGTGTGGAGATAAACAGACTCCAACACATCTGCGGTTATGAAGGACCTTCATCTCATCTTCTCAAAGTGTTATTCATCTGATGTCTGATAACTGTGCTTCATCTCATAAGACGATTAAAATATACAGGCAAACCAAAATGTATTCAGACACCTTCAACATTTCTCCCATTATCACAGGTTATTCACTATAATGGGAATGAAATATGAGCAGAACTCAGAGTTTAACTGAACAAACTCAAACTTTGATAGAAAGGGATGTAATGGATTACAATCAGCTGTTAGATTTAAGGACACAATTAGATAAGGTCAACCAATGACCAAGAAATGCTTCATTGTGTTCAGTCTCTGGTGTCAAAGGTCACATCAGGAGTTAAAGAGAAAACACTTCAGCAAAACATGCTCAGGTCAAAGTGTCTGGATCATTTTGCTCCCAAATTTTTTATCAATTTTACTGGTATTCACTGTATGAAGAATTTCTGGGTATAATACGTCACAGTTGACTTTGTTTTGCTATCCTCACTTACTATATTGTCCTGCACACACTAGTAAACATTACATCTGTGTCTGAATCATGTTTGGTTTGACTGGACTTAAAGGGGCAGTGCACCTAAAAAATACTCGACTTCAAGTTGTTGTGTGGAATATGAAAGAAGATATTTTGAGGAATGTTGGTAACCAAGTCAATGGTTTAATTACCCACATTCTCCAAAATATCTTCTTTTATGTTCCACACAAGAAAGAAATACCCATAAACTCTCTTAATATTTGATACGTGATATAAGTCCTCTAGCTTCTTCTCCAGTAACAGTATCTGGATGTAGGAATGTTTGGTCGGTCTGGTGGGTTTTGTCCACCTGGACGTGAGCAGGTGCTGCTGGTCTCTGTGAAGCGTTCTGGCTCTTGATAAGATGAAAACATGAGTCAAGGACAGACTGGAGTGGGAGAGAAGGGCTGCTTTATGGCTGTGTAGACTCAGCAGACCTTCACGGTTCCTCCCGCACATGAGTCATCCAGGAGTTTCTCCTTCCTGAACGCGGTTCCCCCGCAGGCGAGGCGTTCGTGTGGGTCGGAGGAGGACGGCACGCTCGCATTTCAGTCGTTTCTTGGGGGGTTTTGGGTGAAATTCCCACAATGTCGTCTGGAGTGATGAGCAATGTTCCCAGGACTGTGTGTGTGTGTGTGTGTGTGTGTGTGTGTGTGAGAGAGAGAGAGAGAGAGAGAGAGAGTGTGAGTGTGAGTGAGTGAGTGTGTGTGTTTTAGTGTGTGAGAGAGAGTGCGTGAGAGAGTGTGTGTGTGTGTGTGTGTGTGTGTGTGTGTGTGTGTGTACTTGTTTATATTACATTGTGGGGACCAAATGTCCAAATGTGTGTGTGTGTGTGTGATGGGTAGGTTAAGGGGCAGGTGTGTGTGTGTGTGATGGTAGGCAGGGGCAGTGTGTGTGTGTGTGTGTGTGTGTGTGTGTGTGTGTGTGTGTGTGTGTGTGTGTGTGTGTGTGATGGGTAGGTTAGGGGCAGGCAGTGTGTGTGTGTGTGTGTGTGTGTGTGTGTGTGTGTGTGTGTGTGTGTGTGTGTGTGTGTGATGGGTAGGTTTAGGGGCAGTGTGTGTGTGTGTGTGTGTGTGTGTGTGTGTGTGTGTGTGTGTGTGTGTGTGTGTGTGTGTGTGTGTGTGTGTGTGTGTGTGTGTGTGTGTGTGTGTGTGCGTGCGTGCGTGCGTGTGTGTGTGTGTACTGGTAATCCCTACGGTATGGGGACAAAATGTCCCCACAAAGATGGCAATATCCAAAATCCTTGTCCTTTTGGGGACATTTTTGTCCCCATGAGGAAAACATCTTATAAATCACACTAAGAGATGTTTTTGAAAATGTAAAATGCAGCATGTCTCCTGTGATGGGTAGGTTTAGGGGCAGGGGCAGTGTGTGTGTGTGTGTGTGTGTGTGTGTGTGTGTGTGTGTGTGTGTGTGTGTGTGTGTGTGTGTGATGGGTAAGTTTAGGGGCAGGGGCAGTGTAGGGGATAGAAAATACGGTTTGTACAGTATAAAATGCATTACGCCTATGGAATGTCCCCATAAAACATGGAAACACAATATGTGTGTGTGTGTGTGTGTGTGTGTGTGTGTGTGTGTGTGTGTGTGTGTGTGTGTGTGTGTGTGTTTGTGTGTGATGGGTAAGGTTTAGGGGTAAAGTTAGTGTAAGCAGAGAGAAAATACAGTTTGTACAGTCTATTCAATTTCACTTTATTTTTCTTCCAATCTCTTCCAAAAATTGTCTCACAGCCACAGCGTTTACTGTCTCACATCAAATCCCATACACATCACCTAATAAAACACAATACAATAAACACCACTTCAAAAACAACACACACGCATGTAAACACACAAACGGCTGCAGTGCATTGATTAACACACTATTAATTTTACAGGCTAATGAACAAAAGTTTGTTCGTTCTAGCATATGCTACTATAAGACTTCTGTTTGATGGCAAACGTTGATATTCCTCATGCAAAATTTATGTAGGGTCAGACATAATCTCACCTGTCAGGGACAAAAAAAAATGGTATACAAATCATGAAAACTTGGCTCAAGCATTTGGCTCTTAAACTGAATAGAGATCAGTCTCTCCAGTCGAGCGCTGAGCTGAACAGAGACTGCGATGCGTGCTCATGTTCCAGATACTCTACAACACTGTGTTACAGATTGAGTTTGTTTGCTCTAAAGTCTCCTAAGAGAATACATAAGTTGTTGTATCTTACAGCAAATACAATATGTGCATAATATTATTCAGATGCATGTTTCAAATCCCTGTGCTGTTCACCAGTGCAGCTCAAACTCTCAAATATCAAATATTGTATCAGGAGTGAGTCGAGCCGGTTCTGAAGATCGTTCCTGATGTGTTCAGTTTGAGGTTTTGTCTCAGTGTGAGTCAGATCGGCTGCGTCTCTTATTCCACTGCTGGGTTTTCAAGGTTACAGTTCTTGCCAAATGTGACTGTATTATAGTTCTCAGGAACACACGCTTTCTCTTTCACAATTAAACGTGTTTAAAGCAGCTGCTTCTGTACTTTTAACACTCGCTCTCCTTCTCTATCTAATCAAAATTAATATTTTTTTTTCATCAAGGATGCATTAAATAGATCAACATTAAAGACATTTATAATGTTGCAAAATATTCTTTTGAACTTTCTACTCATCAAAGAATCCTGAGAAATGAAGTGTATCACGGTTTCCACATTAATATGAACACTGATAATAATCATAAATATGTATTGATCATCAGATCCTCATATGGGAATGATTAGTGAAGGATACTCTATATGTAAATATATTATATTAAAATTGTGATTAAGCACCGGATAGCTATTGATATGTAAATATGAACAGGTATGCATTTCTTATGATGTGTCAATGAGTCGTTTTTGCAGTTCAGTTTTAATAAATGTCCTGTTTGAGTTGTGAAAGTTACAGGGAAAAACGTTGCATCATACGAGGCCTGTAAGTTAATAAAACACAAACACAAAAGCTCCAGACGGAGTAACCGTGACTTTAACACACTTGAGCCGTGTTTGCTTTTGTCACATTCCTCTAATTCAACACATGAGCAGCCGGCGTATCCGCGCTCCTCTCGTTAGGCTGGAGGATCCATCACAGAAGAGCTTCCGTAACCAATCTGAGCAGCGTGGGGAAACCAACGGCTTCCTGACCGGATACGGATCAGATTCCAGCAAACAGAACCCGATCCGCAGTCAGATGTTGGGCTGCAGCGGCGGCCCCCGCGTGGACTGCACCGGTGGCCCCGGACCCCGGGGACTGAAGCTCGGACTCCTCAAAGAGACTCTGTTCCTGACCGGATGAGCTCAGAGAGTTTTCTGTCCTAGAGAGTGGGAGGCACTGTATCCGTCTCCATTTCGGCCATGAACAACATTTATAAAGTCAAGAATCGGCTCCTTTCAGTGAGTGTGAGTTTGAGTTGAACTGGCCACAGCTATATTGCAATTATACGCCATCAAAATATTTCATTGGTCGAACCCAAACTGCATTGATCGTAAAGATCATGTGAGCCACTCATGTTGTTTGACTCCATGTTGAAGGCTTTCTGGGAAATCTCATAAAATGCCCCTAAAATTGAAGTTATTGATTAAATATATTGATTCACATGTATGCATTAAGAAGATGCTTTTATCTAAAGTGACTAATGTGTACATATATGGATGTACTGTATACAGCGATCAGGCATAACATTATCACCACCTTCCTAATATTGTGTTGGTCCCCCTTTTGCTGACCCATCGAGGCATGGACTCCACTAGATCCCTGAAGGTGTGCTGTGGTATCTGGCATCAAGATGTTAGCAGCAGATCCTTTAAGTCCTGTAAGTTGGATCGGACTTGTTTGTTCAGAATTTGGAGGCCAAGTCAACGCCTCAAACTCGTTGTTGTGCTCCTCAAACCATTCCTGAAGCATTTGTGCTTTGTGTCAGGAGCATTATCCTGCTGGAAGAGCCACAGCCACCAGGGAATACCGTTTCCATGAAAGGCTGTACATGGTCTGCAACAATGCTTAGGTAGGTGGGACGTGTCAAAGGAACATCCACATGGATGGCAGGACCCAAGGTTTCCCAGCAGAACATTGCCCAAAGCATCACCTCCGCCTAGTGCATCCTGGGGCCATGTGTTCCCCAGGTAAGCCACGCACACGCACCCGGCCATCCACGTGATGTAAAAGAACACGTGATCCTCAGACCAGGCCACCTTCTTCCATTGCTCCGTGGTCCAGTTCTGATGCTCACGTGCCACTGTTGGTGCTTTCGGCGGGGTCAGGGGTCAGCATGGGCACCCTGACCCAGTCGTTTTTTTCCTGCTTCTAACACATCAACTTTGAGGACAAAATGTTCACTTGCTGCCTAATATACCCCACCCACTAACAGGAGCCGTGATGAAGAGATCATCAGTGTTATTCACTTCACCTGGTCATAATGTTATGCCTGATCGCTGTATCGATTTGATAATTATTTGTTTTTGGAAATGTATTTACGGTACTTCATACTGAAAAAAATAGACTTTTTTATATGAATGAAATTGAATTGCAAACTATTTAAATTCTGCTTCTATTCAGTTGTAAGGTTTTTTGCTGAAATATTTCTTAATATACGGTCAACTATAAATAAACCATCAGTTGTAGTGTAGTTACTATAGTAATAACAATACATTATGCATATTTACATGCAATTAACCCTAAACCCTAACCCTTTAGTAAGTACACATAGTTTATTAATATTACTCAGTACTTAAAGGGTTACTTCAGCGATTAGCATTAAGCTTTGTATCAGTAGAAACCCGGGAGTATATTCAAATTATCGTACTTTCCCCCTCATATGACCCTGAGACGAACAAATTATGTATTTTATTTCTGGAAAAAATCCTCCGATGACGCAAATATCATCATTTTGCATCATCGGAGGAGTGTTTGTCCAGAGGCTGAAGACTACAGCCAGCAGGAGGCGCTATTCCCACATGTTTTCAACATCACACTCACAGCACTCGGATCGGGAGCTGCGGAGATTCATGTGAACGGAGCGGTGGAGAGCAAAGGGAGTGTTTTAACTGTTCAAATGAATGAAAGTTAAGCTTCCAAAGACATGAACTGAACACGTGCCAGACTGATCACGCACTGTGAATGCAGCTGCAGCCGCGAATCCCGCGATTACCTCAGCTCATGTGATGCGAATCCCGCGATTACCTCAGCTCATGTGATGCGAATCCCGCGATTACCTCAGCTCATGTGATGTGAATCCCGCGATTACCTCAGCTCATGTGATGCGAATCCCGCGATTACCTCAGCTCATGTGATGCGAATCCTGCGATTACCTCAGCTCATGTGATGCGAATCCACGATTACCTCAGCTCATGTGATGTGAATCCGTGATTACCTCAGCTCATGTGATGCGAATCCCGCGATTACCTCAGCTCATGTGATGCGAATCCGCGATTACCTCAGCTCATGTGATGTGAATCGCGATTACCTCAGCTCATGTGATGTGAATCCGCGATTACCTCAGCTCATGTGATGCGAATCCGCGATTACCTCAGCTCATGTGATGCGAATCCCGCGATTACCTCAGCTCATGTGATGCGAATCCCGCGATTACCTCAGCTCATGTGATGCGAATCCGCGATTACCTCAGCTCATGTGATGTGAATCCGCGACTACCTCAGCTCATGTGATGCGAATCCGCGATTACCTCAGCTCATGTGATGCGAATCCCGCGATTACCTCAGCTCATGATGTGAATCCGCGATTACCTCAGCTCATGTGATGTGAATCCCGCGACTACCTCAGCTCATGTGATGCGAATCCCGATTACCTCAGCTCATGTGATGCGAATCCGCGATTACCTCAGCTCATGTGATGTGAATCCGTGATTACCTCAGCTCATGTGATGCGAATCGCGATTACCTCAGCTCATGTGATGTGAATCGCGATTACCTCAGCTCATGTGATGTGAATCCGCGATTACCTCAGCTCATGTGATGCGAATCCGCGATTACCTCAGCTCATGTGATGCGAATCCGCGATTACCTCAGCTCATGTGATGTGAATCCGCGATTACCTCAGCTCATGTGATGTGAATCGCGATTACCTCAGCTCATGTGATGCGAATCCCGCGATTACCTCAGCTCATGTGATGTGAATCCCGCGATTACCTCAGCTCATGTGATGCGAATCCCACGATTACCTCAGCTCATGTGATGCGAATCCCGCGATTACCTCAGCTCATGTGATGCGAATCCCGCGATTACCTCAGCTCATGTGATGCGAATCCCACGATTACCTCAGCTCATGTGATGCGAATCCCGCGATTACCTCCGCTCATGTGATGCGAATCCCGCGATTACCTCCGCTCATGTGATGAATGTAATCCGATCCTGCTGCGTTTGTGCCGTGACGCTCAATCGGCTCACTCGCATTATATCGAACAGACACGTTCAGTTTTTAATTGTAGTGTCTCTAACTGAACTGATTTTATGAAAATGAACGCGGTGGGAAAGTGATCCAGTAATCCAGTAGCCGACTAGCCGTGCCTAGAGTAGGGCGGTGAAGCAGTGCATTCTGGGAGTTGTTGTCTTTCATGAGACAAAAATACATTTCTGTGTTTTCTCAGTCTAGAAGGCACCAAATTAAAAAATAATTTCACAGTTCTACTACATTAATGACCCAGTTTTTCAGATTTATCTGTAAGTACTGACCAATTTCTGCTTGACTGACCAATGACAGAGGGCGAGGGTGTTTGGGAAACAGGTCAGAAAAGATCATGAGTTTGATTTGAGTTGTTTGAGTGTGAATGTGCGTTTAGATGGTTGTAGGGCGATATCAGAGGGCGCTGTGAGGGAGTAATAATAGTTTGGACACACCTCACATGACGGTGTGTGTGTGTGTGTGGCATGTGTGTGTGTGTGTGTGTGTGTGTGTGTCGTGTGTGTGGTGTGTGTGAGTATGTGTGTGTGTGTGGTGTGTGTGTGTGACATGGTGTGGAACAGCACACGGGGCTGAGGAGCTGCTGCGTCACATGCTTCTGTTCGATTCTCTCCGTCCTGCTCCGGTTTCTCTCAGGACTTCATAAACAGCAGGTTTACATCAGTTTACACAGTTACTCAGTTAGCAGATGTTTTCATCCCAAGGGATTTATAGTCCAGAGATGTCTTTGTGTGTGTGTGTGTGTGTGTGTGTGTGCTGAATCTCAGCACTGTTACTGAAGGGTTATGCTCATATTAATCATGACTTTTCATCTGAAAATCTATTTCAATCTGAATCCCATCTATCTATTTTTGATCATTGGACAATAGTGATTACTGAAACATTTTATTTTATGTTGAATATTAAAAGATTTATTAAATGTAATTAAATATGATATTGCCTATTAAAGTTATTATTATTATATGCTTGTTAATGTAGGGTAAACGTTTTTTTTTTATTTTGAAGTGAAAAGTTAAAATTAGTTTCTTTAGTTAAGAGCTGTCTGCTATTTTATTTTATTATTTATAAAAAAAATATTTTTTTATATTTTGTATATTTTATTTTTATATTTTATTTCTTTATATTTAAATTTTCTTTCTTTCTTTAGTTGAATTTTCTATATTTTAATTTTATATTTTATTTCTTTATATTTTTTTTTGTTTTGTTTTATTTAATTTATAATCAGTTTTATCATTTTTATTTTATTATTTTCTGTACTTTTTTGTTCTTTTCTATAGATGAGAATATTTTTTGTTTTATATTTATATTTTTTATATTTTATTTATTTATATAATTTTTTTTATTTATTTATTATTTTAATATCTTAATTTTTATTTTTTTTATTTTGTTTAATTTAATTTAATTATTTCATTTTCTATACTTTTATTTTTTGTTCTTGCTCTATAGATGAGAATATTTTATTTTTTGTTTTATATTTATTTTTTATGTTTTTTTATTTTGTTTAATTTAATTTAATTATTTCATTTTCTATACTTTTATTTTTTGTTCTTGCTCTATAGGTGAGAATATTGAAAAATACGAATTGTTTTTTTTTTCCTATTCTAAAATCTTTATAATTGTCCCGTTGTTCCTGGTTTCCCTGTAAGTGTGTCTCATCAGGAGCAGTGAGCTGCTGGACGTTTAGTGTCAGTGTTGGGTGTGTTGAGCTGAGCTGGTCAAGCAGGTTTGTGTTCAGGTGGAGTGTGTGGTGACCCGGCCGGCTCCCCGTGGGTTTGGTGTAGTTGATGATTTTACTGCAGTGTGAAGCAGAAGGTTGGCAGGACCAGCGAGAGACTGCCGTGCCACAGCAGCGCTTCAGGTCTGAGCACGTCACGTTTGATTGCACACATGATTTATTATTGCTCATAAAGTTAGACAAAAATAAACAGGCTAAATTAATCGTCTTTCACCTGGAACTTATGAAAGAGTTCGTAGAAAAGCACATCAATAATGCTGGTCTTCTCATGTCAGTGTCAGTGCTATGTTTGTGCAGATGATCAGACGAATAATCAGACACCATAAATCCTCTGGTCTCGCAGGTCGAAGGTCACAGCACAACCCCAGTCCAGATATCCGTCAGATGAAGCCTTGTGCGTTTGATTCTATTTTAGCTGATTTGATGCTTTCATATTAAGGATGCACTCAAACGGAAAATTATATCTCAATATTTTCAATGATTTTGACATTCGTTTTTGTGCTGGTTTAAGACATCTGACTCCGGATGCTTTTCATATTCATGTGCTTAGTTTATAATTTAACTTCATCTTTATTTAAGGCATGATATTTGCCACTTTTTATTGATTTCCAGGGTAATTTTACCTTTAAAAGGTTTACCTTTTTTTGTCAATATGTGCATCATCTTTTATGTCAAATCTTTACATTTACTCAGTAAATTCCATATTAATAAGACACTAAAGTAAGTTACCAATCAAATGAAATCAGTATTTGCACTGCAGAAGTGGCATTTAAATGCTTTTACATTGAAATCCCAATTGCATAAATAATGTTATGAGATTAATGTTTAAAAACTATATTTTGAATATTGAGAAATGAAATAAATGTTTTATTAAATACTTTAAATATGAATCTAAAACCACCAGGTGTTAATGAGTGAGTCATTGAATCATTCAATCAGTCGATTCGTTCAAACTACTGATTCACTCAGGAGCGAATCAAGTCTTTATGAATGGATCATTGAAACATTCATAAAAAAAGTCATTCAGTAATGAAACACTGCTCTTTGCTGCACAGCTGTTCTGTTGCAGTTTTGGTTGGAACTATTTTCATTGATGAAATATTGACATCTCTCTCTCTCTCTCTCTCTCTCTCTCTCTCTCTCTCTCTCTCTCTCTCTCTCTCTCTCTGACCCAGTTCTCATGTTCACGTCCAGCTCATCGCTGTAAATATCAAATGCACTGGGGCATCTGTTCACCCATGGGCGTCTGTGTGTGTGTGTGTGTGTGTGTGTGTGTGTGTGTGTGTGTGTGTGTGTGTGTGTGTGTGTGTGTGAGTATGTGTGTGTGGTGTGTGTGTGTGTGTGTGTGTCTGAACACCAGGTGTGTGTGTGTGTGTGTGTGTGTGTGTGTGTGTGTGTGTGTGTGTGTGTGTGTGTGTGTGTGTGTGTGTGTGGCGTGTGTGTGTGTGTGTGTGTGTGTGAACACCAGGTGTGTGTGTGTGTGTCTGAACACCAGGTGTGTGTGTGTGTCTGTGTGTGTGTGTGTGTGTGTGTGTGTGTGTGTGAGTGTGTGTGTGGTGTGTGTGTGTGTGTGTGTGTGTGTCTGAACACCAGGTGTGTGTGTGTGTGTGTGTGTGTGTGTGTGTGTGTGTGTGTGTGTGTGTGTGTGTGTGTGTGTGTGTGTGTGTGTGTGTGTGTGTGTGTCTGAACACCAGGTGTGTGTGTGTGTGTGTGTGTGTGTGTGTGTGTGTGTGTGTGTGTGTGTGTGTGTGTGTGTGTGTGTGTGTGTGGTGTGTGTGTGTCTGAACACCAGTGTGTGTGTGTGTGTGTGTGTGTGTGTGTGTGTGTGTGTGTGTGTGTGTGTGTGTGTGTGTGTGTGTGTGTGAGTATGTGTGTGTGTGGTGTGTGTGTGTGTGTGTGTGTGTGTGTCTGAACACCAGGTGTGTGTGTGTGTGTGTGTGTGTGTGTGTGTGTGTGTGTGTGTGTGTCTGAACACCAGGTGCGTGTGTGTGTGTGTGTGTGTGAACACCAGGTGTGTGTGTGTGTGTCTGAACACCAGGTGTGTGTGTGTGTCTGTGTGTGTGTGTGTGTGTGTGTGTGTGAGTATGTGTGTGTGTGTGTGTGTGTGTGTGTGTGTGTGTGTGTCTGAACACCAGGTGTGTGTGTGTGTGTGTGTGTGTGTGTGTGTGTGTGTGTGTGTGAGTATGTGTGTGTGTGTGTGTGTGTGTGTGTGTGTCTGAACACCAGGTGTGTGTGTGTGTGTGTGTGTGTGTGTGTGTGAACACCAGGTGTGTGTGTGTGTGTGTCTGAACACCAGGTGTGTGTGTGTGTGTGTGTGTCTGTCTGTCTTTGTGTGTGTGTGTGTGTGTGTGTGTGTGTGTGTGTGTGTGTGTGCTGAACCTGTGGTGTGTGTGTGTGTGTGTCTGTGTGTGTGTGTGTGTGTGTGTGTGTGTGTGTGTGTGATAAATCACACTAAGTGATGTTTTTGAAAAAGTAATAATGCAGCATGTCTCCTGTGATGGGTAGGTTTAGGGGCAGGGGCAGTGTAGGGGGATAGAAAATACGGTTTGTACAGTATAAAATGCATTACGCCTATGGAATGTCCCCATAAAACATGGAAACACAACATGTGTGTGTGTGTGTGTGTGTGTGTGTGTGTGTGTGTGTGTGTGTGTGTGTGTGTGTGTGTGTGAGTATGTGTGTGTGAACACCACGTGTGTGTGTGTGTGTGTGTGTGTGTGTGTGTGTGTGTGTGTGTGTGTGTGTGTGTCTGAACACCAGGTGTGTGTGTGTGTGTGTGTGTATGTGTGTGTGTGTGTGTGTGTGTGTGTGTGTTCAGGAGCATTGTTGGAGTGTTGCTATGGTGAGGAACTGAAAACCACTGACCATCGACCAACACACACCTGCTCTAAAGTCAAAAGTGCAGTATTTATGTGTGATTTAAGGAGTGTGTTAGTAATATGCACACACGCTTGTTTAAATATTAAAAATATTAAAAATAAAAGGATTCCTCTCTGGAGAAGCGTTCAGTCTTTCCGCTCACATGTAAATAGCGATTCCTCCATGGTGAGAGCACAATTGACCTGTTTTCTCCCACATTCAAAACTAACAGATGGTAACATTGTCTTCCATGATGACTTCTGTTAAAATCTCAGAACATTGGGTGTAGGGTTTCATGGAAAATGGAAAGGAAGATGAGACTCCCAAAACACACCCATGACTCATTAAGAGACGAGGGACGACCCTTTTGGACCATGAGCCGGGTCGCTGACCGTTTTTCCCGTTGTTTGACTAGCAAAAGTGGATTCGGACACACTGTAAGAGCTCCTGCGCCGTGAGCTTCAGACCGTGAGATCGGTAAAATAGCACCCATTGTGTCTAAAATGTAACTACAATATTAACGTCTCGTTTATTGAACTGTTGTATAAAATCACATTTGTAATTGTGCTGATATTTGTGAAAAACAGAACTCTTGCTGGTGTGATAACTATTGAAATATAAGACAAAAACTCATAAACAGCGTTTGCACTCATATAGGGTTTCGGGGTCATTCTAGTACAACACAGTGGATGTGTGCACTATCAAGACCTGTTGTGTGTTTTTCTGCAAAGTGAGAGTCATACAGCTTTGTGAAAACAGCAGTGATGATATTGTATGATCACATGGCACAGGCGTGTCCTCTGAGCTGTGTTTAAACAGAGTTCTCAGAAGCTCAGCGGGGCTCCTGCGGGTCAGACCGTGAGGCCGGGTGTGATGGATGAAGCGTCCTGACTCCTGTGTGAACTCACTGAGGTCAGGGATCTGTGTGTCCGCTAGATTTACTCCCTACACCTGGAGCACTGAACAACCTGATCCTCTCGCGGTCTCTCTCTCTCTCTCTCTCTCTCTCTCTCTCTCTCTCTCTCTCTCTCTCTCTGTCTCTCTCTCTCTCTCTCTCTCTCTCTCTCTCTCTCTCTCTGTCTCTCTCTCTCTCTCTCTCTCTCTCTCTCTCTCTGTCTCTCTCTCTCTCTCTCTCTCTCTCTCTCTCTCTCTCTCTCTCTCTCTCTCTCTCTCTCTCTCTCTCTCTCTCTCTCTGTCTCTCTGTCTCTCTCTCTCTCTCTCTCTCTCTCTCTCTCTGTCTCTCTCTCTCTCTCTCTCTCTCTCTCTCTCTCTCTGTCTCTCTCTCTCTCTCTCTCTCTCTCTCTCTCTCTCTCTCTCTCTCTCTCTCTCTCTCTCTGTCTCTCTCTCTCTCTCTCTCTCTCTCTCTCTCTCTCTCTCTCTCTCTCTGTCTGTTGTCTCTCTCTCTCTCTCTCTTCTCTTCTCCAGAAATGAGTCCTTCAACAATTTTACTTGTATAAATAAAGGCCTGTGTTACCTGTGTGTGTGTGTGTGTGTGTGTGTGTGTGTGTGTGTGTGTGTGTGTGTGTGTGTGTGTGTGTGTGTGTGTGTGTGTGTGTGTGTTTTTGAAAATGTGTAAAATTAATCTTTTCTCTCTATTATTATTATTTGAAAAATGTAAAATTAAAATTTATACTAATTATTTAATGTACTTTTTATTAACTTTCATATATATACTTCAATAATACTTGATTTTAAATTCCAACTTTATTATATATATATATATAATACTTGATTTTAAATTCCAGGATTATTAGGAACACCTGTTCAATTTCTCATTAATGCAATTTTCTAATCAACCAATCACATGGCAGTTGCTTCAATGCATTATGGGGTGTGGTCCTGGTCAAGACAATCTCCTGAACTCCAAACTGAATGTCAGAATGGGAAAGAAAGGGGATTTAAGCAATTTTGAGCGTGGCATGGTTGTTGGTGCCAGACGGGCCGGTCTGAGTATTTCACAATCTGCTCAGTTACTGGGATTTTCACACACAACCATTTCTAGGGTTTACAAAGAATGGTGTGAAAAGGGAAAAACATCCAGTATGCGGCAGTCCTGTGGGAGAAAATGCCTTGTTGATGCTAGAGGTCAGAGGAGAATGGGCCGACTGATTCAAGCTGATAGAACAGCAACTTTGACTGAAATAACCACTCGTTACAACCGAGGTATGCAGCAAAGCATTTGTGAAGCCACAACACGCACAACCTTGAGGCGGATGGGCTACAACAGCAGAAGACCCCACCAGGAACCACTCATCTCCACTACAAATAGGAAAAAGAGGCTACAATTTGCACGAGCTCACCAAAATTGGACAGTTGAAGACTGGAAAAATGTTGCCTGGTCTGATGAGTCTCGATTTCTGTTGAGACATTCAGATAGTAGAGTCAGAATTTGGTGTAAACAGAATGAGAACATGGATCCATCATGCCTTGTTACCACTGTGCAGGCTGGTGGTGGTGGTGTAATGGTGTGGGGGATGTTTTCTTGGCACACTTTAGGTCCCTTAGTGCCAATCGGGCATGGTTTAAATGCCACGGCCTACCTGAGCATTGTTTCTGACCATGTCCATCCTTTTATGACCACCATGTGCCCATCCTCTGATGGCTACTTCCAGCAGGATAATGCACCGTGTCACAAAGCTCCAATCATTTCAAATTGGTTTCTTGAACATGACAATGAGTTCACTGAACTAAAATGGCCCCCACAGTCACCAGATCTCAACCCAATAGAGCATCTTTGGGATGTGGTGGAGCAGGTGCCCTGGATGTGCATCCCACAAATCTCCATCAACTGCAAGATGCTATCCTATCAATATGGGCCAACATTTCTAAAGAATGCTTTCAGCACCTTGTTGAATCAATGCCACGTAGAATTAAGGCAGTTCTGAAGGCGAAAGGGTCAAACACAGTATTAGTGTGTGCTCCTAATAATCCTTTAGGAGAGTGTTTATACAATTTACTTTATACCATATATATTTAATTTATTTATTTAAATATTATTATTATTTATTATTTTATAGTTATTTGGTGGGGCAGAAAGACATTAATATTAACAATTTCTTTATCATTTATATCTTTGTGGAACAGAAATGTTTACACAGATTTTTAGTGTAATGAATATAATTTATCGCAGGAATCTGTTTGACGTGCTGTGAAGATGAATGTTGATTCTCAGCAGCAGAAAACTAGACGGCTGTTCACCTCGACCGAGGCCAGAACGTCTAAATAAAGTAGAAAACGAGAGCAGTGTTTCACAGCTGACCTCCGCAGATCTGCACCCGCCGCTGGGCTCCGCAGCTTAAACTCTCTCAGTTCTTTAAGTTTAAGAGTCAGTGACACAAGCCTCCTGTTTCTGCTGAGTTGAGCTCTTTATCGTGTATGTGTGTGTGTGTGTGTGTGTGTATGTAGTCTCAGGTTTCTGTGACCTTGCCGGTTCATCATCACTGATCTACAGTGTTTGTTGCTCTAGTCTGATTGACTGAACTGATGGACTGAAGCTGTAGTTTCTGAATATTCAAGCGTTGCCTCTCATTATGCTGTTTGTTATTAACCATATCAAGTAATTTTAAAATCCTAAAGTATGAAGATAGATAGAAAGAGAGAGAAAAAGACTAGAGGCCCCGATATACTTCAAGCGAAATTGAAGAACAATTTAATATGATGGCATTTAGAACAAAATCAGGACGAAATGAAGTTCGTTTTGTGTTCGGAGAACGGAGCGACTTGCCAAAGTGAACTTTCCAGAAGTTTGCTCTGGCTGTTAAACACCTCCGAACTCCCATTGGTCCATGGTGATGATGTCATAGGTGTGTGTGCGCTTAGGCTCCGCCTTCTTTCATGTGGAACTCTCCTCTGGTCCATTTCTCCTGTCGAGTCCGTCGAGGTAAAAACACAAACATGCTGGAGAGCCGCTTTATAGGACAAACTGAAGGTGTACTTCTGATCAAACGAGACACTGACACTGTTTCTCATGTTTAATACGGTAAAGCTGCTTGATTTCAAGCAATCTGTTCTTATGCTTTATTAAAATGCTTTGTTTATTTTGTTATTGAGAGGAAAGCGTGCAGCACATATTCACATAAACTTCGCTCTCTTTTTAACCCTAAGCGAAGAACGTAAAAGAGTTTTGATGTTAGTATACATGCCCCCACCACCACACCACCACCAAAAGTCCAGAATTTAAGTCAATTTTTTTGTAATAAACCAGTGTTCTTTTAAGTAATGACGGCCAATAATTCGAGTCCAGACCTCTGTATTTGTCCGAGGTTTAGGTTGTAAATGTTGTGAAATAATTGCCTAATAATATAGTATTACTTTAATGCAGCAATGATATTGCACAGCACCGAGATCTTCTCATCTGAGCCGTCACCGCTCGTCAAATTTTAAATATTTAAGATGACCAATCAAAACAAAGTAGGCGGGCTTTATGTTCACTGATGTGTATGTTCACATCAGTTAAACGGTCATACAGTGCGAGATAAGATGTAAGTAGCTAAACTAAACATTTCATATTTTGTATATAATTTACATGATTTAATGTAATAATTAGCAACTGTCAATGTGAGAGGACAAGAAACATTAATGAATCCGTTTTCTTCATATAATGCATAAGATTAATAATGAATGGTGTACTAGGGTGTGTGTGTGTGTGTGTGTGTGTGTGTGTGTGTGTGTGTGTGTGTGTGTGTGTATGTGTGGGCATGTTTTTGTGAAATATCAGGACACAAATGTGTATAATGACATGGGTATGACACAGGTATTACAAAAAGAGGGTGAAATATGAGGACGTTCCCCATGTCCTCACTTTTCAAAATGCTTATAAATCACACAGGATGAGGTTTTTATCACAGAAAGTAAACTGTGCAGTCTCCTGTGATGGGTAGTGTGTGTGTGTGTGTGTGTGTGTGTGTGTGTGTGTGTGTGTGTGTGATGGGTAGGTTTAGGGACAGGGGCAGTGTGTGTGTGTGTGTGTGTGTGTGTGTGTGTGTGATGGGTAGGTTTAGGGGCAGGGGCAGTGTGTGTGTGTGTGTGTGTGTGTGTGTGTGTGTGTGTGTGTGTGTGTGTGTGTGTGTGTGTGTGTGTGTGTGTGTGTGTGTGATGGGTAGGTTTAGGGGCAGTGTAGGGGGATAGAAAATACGGTTTGTACAGTATAAAATGCATTACGCCTATGGAATGTCCCCACATTTCACAAAAACAAACATGTGTGTGTGTGCATGCAGTATAGGCCAAATAATTAAAGCAACTTTGTTTCCTGACCAATTAGAAGTTAGTGAAATTTTGTGACTTCTTCAAAACGAAACAAACACACGTTAGCGTATAGGCTTGTCATGTAAATTTATGATTTAAAATTTGTGGGGAAGTTTGCCAAATAACTGTGGACT
This sequence comes from Gobiocypris rarus, assembly GCA_023029165.1. Taxonomy (NCBI): domain Eukaryota; kingdom Metazoa; phylum Chordata; class Actinopteri; order Cypriniformes; family Gobionidae; genus Gobiocypris; species Gobiocypris rarus. Next base: position 25,854,989 of record CM040922.1, on the reverse strand, counting down.
GAAAAAGGTGGTACATGATCTTGGTAAGTAATCTGACAACATTTTTGTAAATGTGTAAATGTGAAAAGAAAACTTTTTGGAAAAGAAGAAAAGGGCTACTTTTTGGAATGTCCAACTTAACATACAAACAGTCACGTAAAGCGATAAATACTAGCAAATCTCATCTGCCTGATTGTTTGTATCGTCTTAAAATGTAACTATATTATCGTCCATAGGGAAACTGATTGAAAATGAGCCTTACTGTGAGCTAGAGGTTGTTAACCGATGGTGTTTGCTTCTGCTGAAGCTGTTAGCTGCCATTGTTTTACATTATTTTTAAAATTACTGTGGAATTCCTGGTGAAAAACTACATTAGCAAAGCAGAAAATGGGTGACCGCACACTGAACCCCTCCCCAAAAAGACAGAAGTCTAGAAAAATACTATTTTTTTTATTTTTTCATTTGCATGGTGCAATAAAGTGCAAAGTGCATGTGAGTTAAAAACAGAGGAGCATGAGCAGAAAAACTACATTACCCATAATGCTGTTCAGAAAATTCCACCAATCAGAGAGTCAGAAAAAGCAAACCGCCCACTCCAGTGAAGCTCTGCGAATGATGTAATTCATATTTTGCATTAAACTTAAAATATATTATTTCTGTACATTCTGTATACTCAACATTTGTAAATTAGTAGTTTTATATTTCTCCATCGTTTTTCATTTGATTATACTGTTCGCAATGCTTCATGGGATTGTAGTTCTTTCCCTCACTAAAGCCGTTGTATTGTGTATTTTTGTCCGATTTTAAAATCCTTTTAGCTTCAAATCAAAGTTTGCAGTGTCGTGATTAACCTTGTTGGTTCATGACACTTTAACAAAGATTAACTCTGTTAAAACGATGCTATTCTATGACATTAATGATGCAGTTCACATATATAACTTTTATGACTTACACTGAGAAACCATGAAAAACAGATGAATAAAGAGTCACTGTTTAATATTCAGGAATTATTATTTTAAGATATTTAAAGCATTCTGGCCATAGACTGTATAAAAATATGGATGTAGTGTCTGTGACGTCACCCATAGGATTCTGAAGATCAGTTTTAAAGCGTAAAGTACAGTCGAGCTGGTCGTCGCCATCTTAGCAGCGCGTCACTCCCCGATAACTGATAATGAGCAAAGAGGCGGGACGTGGGCGGAGCTGAGGTCACATGATGACTAACAGACAGCAGATAAACGGCTACCCATCTGTCACTCAAAGTGGCCACGCCCTTAATTATGCAGAACTTTAAGGCTTTATATAATGTAAATGAATGAGTTATAAAACAATTCACCCCCCTCAGTCGTCATGAAGAGCAAAATGAACCGTTTAGACCAAAACTAGAATTTGTACCGGCTGTAAACATGTTTTATTCTGCTGTAGAGTTGGGCATTTTAACATGAGCTCAATGAGATTCTGCTCAGCCTGTCTCTAGTGGCCAGAAGATGAACTGCAGTTCAAGTCACTTCTAAGTCACAGTCGAGGTGAATAAAGGAATAAAAGCACACACTTTAATAATGAAAACAAGACAACAGAAATTGTTCTGAGTATATATAAATTACTCTGAACCCCAAGTGGATTTGAGCAAGTCTGAGCAAGTCCAAAAGCGTTAGGTTGTGCCTTATCATTTTTAATGTGTCCTAATACTGATATAATATTAGTTTCTGCTGTTGTTTATGTATTCATGAAACTGCTGTGCAGATCATGATACCGTGTCTGATTCAGGGTTATTATTAAAAGACGTATACTTATTATATTTCAGTTAGTTGCCAAACAACCTTTCTCATTTTCATTTAGTTTAACGTGATGGACTACACCTGAAACTGAAATCAAAAGTAATATGTTTGATAATGTCGGTCGGCTGTGGTGAAATCTGATTTGTGATGAAGCGTCTCTGGTCACGATCGGTCTGGCGACATCAGTCTGAGACTCGTGGGTATTTGTGATAATCTTGTCAAGGCCGAGAGCTTCTGTGGCTTTATCTTCTTGGCAGCTGTAATATCAGAGCGGTACAAACTGTTCTTCACACACACACACACACACACACACACACACACTGATGATGGTGAATCTCTAACATTAACACAAACACACGGATCTTCACACTCTCCGCTCTCATGTGTATTTGAAGAGTCGCTCAAGCCGTTTTGCACATTAGAGTGAAATTGATCATTAGCGATGAAGAAATCTGCTTCAACTTCATTTTGAATTCCTGGTATTGATCATTAAAAAAACATAATCTGCACAGAGTCATTAAAACGACCCACAGATTGATATCAGTATTAGACACGTTAGAGAGCTATAGAGGAATGCACACCAACGTTTATTTGTAAGGCGCTTTTCACAACACACACACTTTCTTAATATCTTCATGAATGCTCTTGTATTGTGTAGTATTTTAACGTGAATCTGTGTCTCTGCAGCGAACGTGCTGGACAACATGTTACAGAGGAATTCTGGGAAGGTGACGGCGGGCGGCAGCGCAGCACCTGTGATTCCAGAGAGGATGTTTTTATGTCACTGTTATCATCACTGTCCTGAAGACTCCACCAACAACACCTGCAGGTACAGCACACACACACACACACACACACACACACACACACACACACTGCCCCTGCCCCTAAACCTACCCATCAGACACACACACACACACACACACACACACACACACACACACACACACACACACACACTGCCCCTGCCCCTAAACCCATCAGACCACACACACACACACACACACACACACACACACACACACACACACACACACACACTGCCCCTGCCTAAACCTACCCATCAGACACACACACACACACACACACACACACACACACACACACACACACACACACACACACTGCCCCTGCCCCTAAACCTACCCATCAGACACACACACACACACACACACACACACACACACACACACACACACACACACACACACACTGCCCCTAAACCTACCCATCACACACACACACACACACACACACTGCCCCTAAACCTACCCATCACACACACACACACACACACACACACACACTGCCCCTGTCCCTAAACCTACCCATCACACACACACACACACACACACTGCCCCTGCCCCTAAACCTACCCATCACAGGAGACATGCTGCATTTTTACATTTTCAAAAAACATCACTTAGTGTGATTTATAAGATGTTTTCCTCATGGGGACCAAAAAATGTCCCCACAAGGACAAGGATTTTGGATATTGCCATCTTTGTGGGGACATTTTGTCCCCACACACACACACACACACACACACACACACACACACACACACACACACACACACACACACACATTCACACACACAAACACACACATACACACACCCACACACTCACACTCTCACACACACACACACACACACACACACACACACACACACACACACACACACACACACACACACATTCACACACACACACACACACACACACTCACACACACACACACATGCACCTTTACTGTGGTTTACAATTGTGCATAAACATTATTATTATTATTATTAAATATTATTATTCAAATAAATAAACAAATATGTGTTTATTTTATATATTATGTATAGACCAATTATTTATTTATCTTTATTAGTAGTAGTATTTACATTTTATTTTACATTTTATTATATTATTTATTTTGATCATGTATATATACATAATTATTATTTTTAGTAGTATTTATCTATTTATTTAATATGATAATATATATATATATATATATATATATATATATATATATATATATATATATTACATTTTATATATGAATGTACAATGATGATGATGATGATGCTGATGATGATGCTGATGATGATGATGATGATGATGATGATGCTGATGATGATGATGCTGATGATGATGATGATGCTGATGATGATGATGATGATGATGATGATGATGATGATGATGATGATGATGCAGGACTGATGGTTACTGCTTCACTATGGTGGAGGAAGAGGAGGGCGGCTCTCCAGTGCTGACGTCCGGCTGTCTGGGTTCAGTGGGCTCAGAGTTTCAGTGCAGGGTGAGTGTCTGTCTGTCTATATCTCTGTCTGTCTGTCTGTCTGTCTGTCTGTCTATATCTCTGTCTGTCTGTCTGTCTATATCTGTCTGTCTGTCTTTCTGTCTATATCTGTCTGTCTGTCTGTCTGTCTGTCTATATCTCTGTCTGTCTGTCTGTCTATATCTGTCTGTCTGTCTTTCTGTCTATCTCTGTCTGTCTGTCTGTCTATATCTCTGTCTGTCTGTCTGTCTGTCTATATCTCTGTCTGTCTGTCTGTCTGTCTATATCTCTGTCTGTCTGTCTGTCTTTCTGTCTATATCTGTCTGTCTGTCTGTCTATATCTCTGTCTGTCTGTCTTTCTGTCTATATCTGTCTGTCTGTCTGTCTCTATACACCGATCAGGCATAACATTATGACCAAGTGGAGTGAATAACACTGATGATCTCTTCATCACCTGTTAGTGGGTGGGATATATTAGGCAGCAAGTGAACATTTTGTCCTCTGAGTTGATGTGTTAGAAGCAGGAAAAATGGGCAAGCGTAAGGATTTGAGTGAGTTTGACAAGGGCCAGATTGTGATGGCTAGACGACTGGGTCAGAGCATCTCCAAAACTGCAGCTCTTGTGGGGTGTTCCCGGTCTGCAGTGGTCAGGATCTATCAAAAGTGCTCCAAGGAAGGAACAGTGGCGAACCGGACACAGGGTCATGGGCGGCCCAGGCTCATTGATGCACGTGTGGAGCGAAGGCTGGCCCGTGTGGTCCGATCAAACAGACGAGCTACTGGAGCTCAAACTGCTCAAGAAGTTAATGCTGGTTCTGATAGAAAGGTGTCAGAATACACAGAGCATCGCAGTTTGTTGCGGGACTTAAAGGATCTGTTACGAACTTCTTGGTGCAAGATACCACAGCACACCTTCAGGGGTCTAGTGGAGTCCATGCCTCGACAGGTGTTTTGGCAGCAAAAGAGGGATCAATACAAAATTAGGAAGGTGGTCATAATGTTATGTCTGATCGGTGAATGTCTGTCTGTCTTAGCCTCTGTCTGTCTTTCTGTCTGTCGGTTGCTCTTCTGAACACACATGCTCTTCCCATCAGGACACTGGGAACGCTCGTCTGAGGAGGATCCTGGAATGCTGCACAAATCAGGATTACTGTAACCGGGATCTCCACCCGACGCTGCCTCCGCTCAAGAGACCCGGTGAGAGAGCAATAAATACATGATAAATCACACGTATCCATATGAATACTTTGCAAAACATACCTGTAACATATTTCAAACACAACATCATTCCCAGACTCAAACTGCCCATCACACACACACACACACACACACACACACACACTGTCCCCTGCCCCTAAACCCACCTTAATCACACACATGTGAAAAACAGTCAGATGAAAAATATGGAATGTGTTTATTAAAGTACTGTAATATGACCGTCTGATATCATCACTGTATCATGCTAGTGCTACAGTTACACGGGCATCACACAGTAATACATGAGACGCGTTGCATGCGAATATTATATGATCAGAACACATATCTCTCTCACACACACACACACACACACACACACACTGGTGTTACTGGGCTGATGGTTTTTGACAGGTTAAACTGTTACAAACCGCAGCTTTTGGGCTGCAGGGGCTGCTGGGATTGACTGTGTTCCCTAACGCTCTAATGAAAAGGACACGGCATCTCACGGGAGCTCTTGAGTTTCCTGATATATCTGTCCATCTGTCACAATGTGAGACACCTCAAGTGTGTGTGTGTGTGTGTGTGTGTGTGTGTGTGTGTGTGTGTGTGGGGGAGAGAATATACAGTTTGTACAGTATAAAAATCATTACATCTATGGAGAGTCCCCACAAAGATAGTGAACTAGGCGTGTGTGTGTGTGTGTGTGTGTGTGTCTGTGTGTGTGTGTACCAGTCACACACGACAAAATGTCCCCACAAAGATGGCAATATCCAAAATCCTTGTCCTTGTGGGGACATTTTTTGGTCCCCATGAGGAAAACAGGTCATAAATCACACTAAGTGATGTTTTTTGAAAATGGAAAAATGCAGCATGTCCCCTGTGATGGGCAGGTTTAGGGGCAGTGTGTGTGTGTGTGTGTGTGTGTGTGTGTGTGTGTGTGTGTGTGTGTGTGTGTGTGTGTGTGTGATGGGTAGGTTTAGGGGCAGGGGCAGTGTGTGTGTGTGTGTGTGTGTGTGATGGGCAGGTTTAGGGGCAGGGGCAGTGTGTGTGTGTGTGTGTGTGTGTGTGTGTGTGTGTGTGTGTGTGTGTGTGTGTGTGATGGGTAGGTTTAGGGGCAGGGGCAGTGTGTGTGTGTGTGTGTGTGTGTGTGTGTGTGTGTGTGTGTGTGTGTGTGTGTGTGTGTGTGTGTGTGTGTGTGGTAGGTTTAGGGGCAGGGGCAGTGTGTGTGTGTGTGTGTGTGTGTGTGTGTGATGATAGGTTTGTGTGTGTGTGTGTGTGTGTGTGTGTGTGTGTGTGTGTGTGTGTGTGTGTGTGTGTGTGTGTGTGTGTGTGTGTGTGTGTGTGTGTGTGTGTGTGTGTGTGTGTGTGTGTGTGTGATGATGGCAGGTTTAGGGGCAGGGGCAGTGTGTGTGTGTGTGTGTGTGTGTGTGTGTGTGTGTGTGTGTGTGTGTGTGTGTGTGTGTGTGTGTGTGAGGTTTAGGGGCAGGGGCAGTGTGTGTGTGTGTGTGTGTGTGTGTGTGTGTGTGTGTGTGTGTGTGTGTGTGATGGGTAGGTGTGTAGCAGGTAGGGACTGGTAATCCTGATGTGCTGCATATGCACAGGACAAAACAACCAGCAAAAGATGGCAATATCCAAATCCTCATAAATATGAAACACAACGTGGTGTGTGTGTGTGTGTGTGACATGGTAGGCTTCCCTATGAGGCAGAAACATCTTATAAATCACATCAAGAGATGTGTGTGTTTGAAAAAGTAAAATTGCAGCATGTCTCCTGTGATGGGTAGGTTTAGGGCAGGGCAGGGGCAGTGGTGTGTGTGTGTGTGTGTGTGTGATGCAGGTTTAGGGGCAGTGTAGGGGATGAGTACAATGTTTGTACAGTATAAAATGCATTACGCTAAGTGAATGTCCTATAAAATATAAACACAATGTGTGTGTGTGTGTGTGTGTGTGTGTGTGTGTGATGGTAGGTTTAGGGGCAGGCAGTGCAGTGTGTGTGTGTGTGTGTGTGTGATGGGTAGGTTGTAGTAGGCAGGCAGTGTAGTGTGTACAACTATCTTGTGATGGGCAGGTTTAGGGGTAAAGTATGTGTGTGTGAGTGTGTGTGATGGTAGGTTTAGGGCAGTGTGTGTGTGTGTGTGTGTGTGTGTGTGTGTAGTTGTACAACTATCTTTGTAAGACCCGGTTTGAGTTTTAGACCAGCTGAGCGAGGCAACATTGCCTATCACTTTCTGAGGTTTCCTTAAAGGCCTGTTTATGGCCAAGATTTGGTTTTAGGTCTGTAAGCAGAATTAGGTAAGGGCAGGTTTGGGGTCAGAGTTCGAGTTAGGCACTTAAGGTGATGAGACACAACTTTCTGAGCAATGCTGCTGTCACCGGGTGACCAGGTGAGATATGGGACCCACGACCGATCTAAAGTAGGTGAGATATGGGACCCACGACCGATCTAAAGTATCCAGATAGAAATTTGTTGCCCATTCTCAATGGGAAAGTGCTCAAGCAACATTGATCGGTAACATTGCTCAAAAAGATGTGTGTGTGTGTGTGTTTGTGTGTGTGTGTGTAAGGTTAGAGTCCCAGCGAGCAGCGTCTCATCAGTGTTGTCCGTCAGAAACTGGAGCGCAGTGTTGCAGGAAGAGGGCGATCGATCACGACTCAGTTTCCCTTCTGAACACACACTGACCTGAGAACAGAACGACAGAACGAGACACATGATTTTTACATTTCCTCGAGATATTGCGAGTTTGACTGTGAAAAACACACTGCTTTATTGCTTGAGTGCTTGGGTGGTTGCCGGGGCGTTGTTGTGTGGTTCGTAGGGAATTCAGGGTGGTTCCTATGAGGTCGTTAGGATTTTGTTGTGAAAATGGTGCATCTGATCACTTAGTAAAGACACACATTCACATTTAGTGGTGGAGGTTTCAGCATTAGAGCTGCTCCATGTTTGGAAACACACTCACATGTGACTGAAGTGTTTTGTGCATCATCAGATCTGGACAGCAGCATCCATTACACGGCTCTGCTCATCTCAGTGTCCGTCTGCTGTTTCATACTGGCCTTCATCATCATATTCTTCTACTACAGGTATATCATCATCATCATCATCATTATTACTCTCAGGAGGCTTCATTACACTGTACTTGAGGTCCTCTGTATGTGTGTGTGTGTGTGTGTGTGTCAGATACAAGCGGCAGGAGACGCGTGCGCACTACAGCATGGGTCTGGAGCAGGATGACACCTTCATTCCCGCTGGAGAGTCTCTGAAGGATCTGATTGAGCAGTCTCAGAGCTCCGGCAGTGGATCAGGACTCCCTCTACTGGTCAGACACTCGCATGACAAACTCTATCAAGCATAACATTATGACCTAATATTGTGGTGGTCCCCCTGACCCGTTGAGGCATGGACTCCACTAGATCCCTGAAGGTGTGCTGTGGTATCTGGCCCCAAGATGTTAGCAGCAGATCCTTTAAGTCCTGTAAGTTGGATCGGACTTGTTTGTTCAGCACATCCCACAGATGCTCGATTGGATTGAGATCTGAGGAATTTGGAGGCCAAGTCAACACCTCAAACTCGTTGTGCTCCTCAAACCATTCCTGAAGCATTTGTGCTTTGTGTCAGGAGCATTATCCTGCTGGAAGAGCCACAGCCACCAGGGAATACCGTTTCCATGAAAGGCTGTACATGGTCTGCAACAATGCTTAGGTAGGTGGGACGTGTCAAAGGAACATCCACATGGATGGCAGGACCCAAGGTTTCCCAGCAGTGTGTGTGTGTGTGTGTGTGTGTGTGTGTGGGCCATGTGTGTGTGTGTGTGTGTGTGTGTGTGATGTAAAAGAACACGTGATTTAGGGGCAGGGGCAGTGTGTGTGTGTGTGTGTGTGTGTGTGTGTGTGTGTGTGTGTGTGTGTGTGTGTGTGTGTGTGTGTGTGTGTGTGTGTGCGCGATGCGATGCTCTGTGTATTCTGACACCTTTCTATCAGAACCAGCATTAACTTCTTGAGCAGTTTGAGCTCCAGTAGCTCGTCTGTTTGATCGGACCACACGGGCCAGCCTTCGCTCCACACGTGCATCAATGAGCCTGGGCCGCCCATGACCCTGTGGCCGGTTCTCCACTGTTCCTTCCTTGGAGCACTTTTGATAGATCCTGACCACTGCAGACCGGGAACACCCCACAAGAGCTGCAGTTTTGGAGATGCTCTGACCCAGTCGTCTAGCCATCACAATCTGGCCCTTGTCAAACTCGCTCAAATCCTTACGCTTGCCCATTTTTCCTGCTTCTAACACATCAACTCTGAGGACAAAATGTTCACTTGCTGCCTAATATATCCCACCCACTAACAGGAGCCGTGAGGAAGAGCCATGATCATCAGTGTTATTCACTTCACCTGGTCATAATGTTATGCCTGATCGGTGTGTATATGATGTTATTAGATAATTTGTTAATTGCATTCAATAGATTAATGAAAACATTTGCAGTTGGTTTGTAAAAGATGTTTTCATGCATGTTTGATGTGAGTTTTCGTACCGTTCTGACCAGCCTGTGGGGTTCCGGCGCTTTGAACCAGTGAATTATTTTGTGAATCAGTTGATTTTCCATTTGATAAAGCTTTGTTTCACCAATCACTGATATCAAGTCTTTTGTGGAGTCTTTTTCTGCTAATGTGTTTCACCCCATGATCTGGTCGCAGGTGCAGCGAACCATCGCCAAGCAGATCCAGATGGTGAAGCAGATCGGGAAGGGCCGTTACGGCGAGGTGTGGATGGGCCGCTGGAGGGGCGAACGCGTCGCAGTCAAGGTCTTCTTCACCACAGAAGAGGCCAGCTGGTTCAGAGAGACCGAGATCTACCAGACCGTCCTGATGAGACACGAGAACATTCTGGGTATGACCCATCAGATCAGATTAGTGCTCGACGACACTGAGCCTCTATGGCCAATGCTGATATCTTACAGAGAAAGGTGGCCGATGGATGGCTGATATAAAGCTGATATATATATATATATACGGTTCGCTGTAGACTACCTCAAATCCAACACGCTGGGAATTTTCTTCCATAGCTGAAATAAAAAAGAAAGAAATATGACATTTGAAAGAAATACACCACGGATTATTTATTATAGGATGTTTTAAAAGCCCCTATTTAGGTGGCAGCAAATTTAATAGCCCCTATTTAGGTGGCACTGTTTTCATGTGTCTGTTTAAATGCAACAGAATAGAGCGGAGCCTTTACAGCTTTTGCTAGTTTGGATAAAGGACAACAACAAGTGTAGAGAACCTTCACACAGCGAGTAGAATTTGCAAAGATGGATCAATACCAACTGTTTGACCGACTTCATTTTCAGAACATGTAAGTACCGCACGTTATATTTTGTGAATGTGCTGGTTAGGACGCTACACGGTGGCTAAAGTTACTTTTGTGTTCTGGATATGAAGTTGGATCATGAAGAGTTGGATTTGATCCATCTTTGAGAAGCAACTTTTGTGCAAATCCTGTGTTTACTGACCCTCGTGTGCAAAGCAGTCCAGTGTACAATGATTCATTGTACATATATTCAGCTTGTTTCTTGGGCACATTCCCTTTACAAATGAAATGATTCACTGCATCCTCAGTGGCTCAGATAGAACAGATATAAATAGGTATGACATTTTATGGCTAGCTTCTCTAGTCTACTTTGGCCACGGCGTTAGAACTGGCACACAGTTTTGGCTTGTGAAAAAAAAATGGCGGCGCCGTGGGTGGAAAGATAAAGGGGCGGTAATATTATAATAGATCCCTTTCCTACCTCAGTAGGGGAGCAAAATCTGAGCAGCTCGTTTTTCACATGCTTGCAGAGAAAGGCTTATAAAAACAAAGTTATTGGGTCATCTCTTTTCACGTTTTCTGGGTTGGTCGATGCACCGGGGACCTGGTTATAGCACTTAAACACAGAAAAAGTCAGATTTTCATGTTATGTCCCCTTTAAACTTGATGTACTGAAATAACTAATATTGAAATAAAATGGAAACAAAAAATTGACAAAAAAACAGACAAAAGTTCAAATGAAAACAAATAAAAACTATAATAGCATCTCAATGATCCTAAAATAACACTGCTTCATGACCACTGTCTCACAAAAAGGAAAGGAAAGCACACTATTTAAATCTTTATTAGATTCAAAGACTCGTTTAATGGGGTCATGAATTGAGAAAGCAAACTTTCCATGATTTTTTTGTGAGAGCTCATTGTACCATAAAAACGTCCTGTATGTTTCAGAACTGAAAACTTCCTCAAGCTCTGAAAACGTCTCGTTTCGGATTTTGTCACATTATGATGTAATAGTTTACACAGAAGACACGCCCCTTCCAACATTAAAATCAGGGTGGGAAAAATGCCTTTTATTTCTAAATATGACAAATTCTAATGTAAAGCTTGTTAGCATTATAAGTGCACTTCAGGAAACATTATAAAACAATGCAGTTCATGACCCTTTTAAATGATATGAATGTGTATTTGCTGAATGCTGCAAGTATATGAGACGGTATTATAGTGTTTGCCTTTCTATTACTAATAAAAGAAAAGCAAACACTATTTTTTTTTTTTGAATGCTGTTTACTTTCTTTGTTTAACAGCTCTGTGTAATAATTGATTAGAACTGTTAAACGCAGAGAGTAGACTAATGAAGACTAATGCTCAGGTGCTTGCGTTCTTAGCACCATCAAAATAAAAGTCCTGCTTTCGTCACAGCGACCAAACAGAAAAACGTATCGGCTGATGCTGATAATTAAAACCATGGCAAATATAGGCCTCTATACTAGTTGACCACTAGATCTGATCGATATGAACCTGTCCTCTGTGTTCCCGTCAGGTTTCATCGCAGCGGATATAAAGGGCACGGGCTCATGGACGCAGCTGTATCTGATCACAGACTATCACGAGAACGGCTCGCTGTACGACTACCTTAAATCCACCACGCTGGACACCAAAGCGCTGCTGCGTCTGGCGTACTCGGCGGTCTCCGGCCTCTGCCATCTGCACACAGAGATTTTTGGCACACAGGGAAAACCGGCCATCGCTCACCGGGACCTGAAGAGCAAAAACATCCTGGTGAAGAAGAACGGCACCTGCTGCATTGCTGACTTGGGGCTCGCCGTCAAATTCATCAGGTGCCACACACAACCAGGGTTGCCAGGTTTTCACAACAAAACACGCCCAATTGCAACTCAAAACAAGCCCAATCGGGTTTTTAGGGGTTCCCTGGTAAAAAAAAAAGCATTCCGGGGGGTAAAATATAGGTTTTTTTGGCAGGGTTCCCTGCGAAATCGAGCATTTCCGGCGCTAAATATATAATATAATTGGTGTCACTTCAACCCGCGGACATGAAAAACAGCCCGCAGCAACGGTGTTAAAGTAGCCCAATTCTGCGGGAAAACCGCGGACTTGGCAACACTGCACACAACACATCTGTCTTGGAGTATTTTACTAGATTTATATAACACGTCATATCAGTTATCAGCCAAAACATAAAAAGTTGATTACTATTTTCAGACAAATCTAGACTGTGCTGGTTATAGCTGTCAAGATTTTATTTTTCTCAAATATGTGCATACGTGAGTTTTTATTTACCTTTGCGTTAGATTTATATGTATCGTATCAATAACAAAAAGAAAAACATCATATCAGTTATCTAGCCTCAACCTTACAGAATTAAAAAATGTGATGTGTGTGGGTGTATATAGTGTGTGTATATAAATGTTCAATATTATTAATTACATATGCCAAAAATAAAACAAAGTGTAACCTCATGATTGTCACCAGTGGTGTTGCAGTAATTAAATATGTTGAATATCAAGCACAGCTTTGTCTGATGCCCCTGGTAATGATGGGACAGTGCCGTCTGGCTGGTGTTGATTTGTCGTTTAACTGGCTGGTGTTGATTTGTCGTTTAACTGGCTGGTGTTGATTTGTACTCAGTGACACTAATGAAGTGGACATCCCACCCAATACTCGGGTCGGCACCAAACGCTACATGCCTCCAGAGGTCCTGGACGAGAGCTTGAACCGCTGCCATTTCCAGTCCTACATCATGGCCGACATGTACAGCTTCGGCCTGATCCTGTGGGAGATGGCTAGGAGATGCGTGTCCGGAGGTGAGTTCAGCACACACTGAAAAAACTGATATTCAGCTGCTCGATTTGATCTGTCAGGATCTGATTGGATGGAATCGAGTTAAGTTGTGTAGTGATTGGTCAGCATAAATGGAAGGTCATTTTAGAGGACGAGCTAGTTATGATGTTTCCTTTGTGAATGATTCTTATTGATACAATGTTCCGTGACACAGATGTTCAGTAGGAAAGTTTATGATGATTTCATCTGAAATGTTGCTATTCCTACACGTGTTTTCAGTCCTCGTCATCATTGATGTTTGCTTGATGTTGCCCTGCAGGGATTGTGGAGGAATATCAGCTGCCGTATCATGATCTGGTGCCGACAGACCCGTCCTATGAGGACATGAGGGAGGTGGTGTGTATCAAGAGACAGAGACCGTCGTTTGCAAACCGCTGGAGCAGCGATGAGGTACAAAGATGCTTTCATACAAAATTCTAACCCATACTATTATGAGTCCTGGAAAATAACTAAACAGAGGAAAGGGAATGTGGACATTTCAGTCAAAACCAAAATCATGAAGTTTTGAGGGACTGGCAAAGGCAGACATGTTGGTGGTTTCTGACTTGGACTACTCCTGACTTGGACTTAACCTGACTTGGACTTAACCTGACTTGGACTACTCCTGACTTGGACTACTCCTGATTTGGACTACTCCTGACTTGGACTTCACCTGACTTGGACTTCACCTGACTTGGACTACTCCTGACTTGGACTTCACCTGACTTATTCTTCTCCTGACTTGGACTTCACCTGACTTGGACTTCACCTGTCTTGTTCTACTCCTGACTTGGACTTCACCTGACTTGGACTACTCCTGACTTGGACTTCACCTGACTTATTCTACTCCTGACTTGGACTTCACCTGACTTGGACTACTCCTGACTTGGACTTCACCTGACTTGGACTACTCCTGACTTGGACTTCACGTGACTTGGACTACTCCTGACTTGGACTTCACCTGACTTGTTCTACTCCTGACTTGGACTACTCCTGACTTGGACTTCACCTGACTTGTTCTACTCCTGACTTGGACTTCACGTGACTTGGACTACTCCTGACTTAGACTTTACCTGACTTGTTCTACTTCTGACTTGGACTTCACCTGACTTGTTCTACTCCTGACTTGGACTTCACCTGACTTGTTCTACTCCTGACTTGGACTTCACCTGACTTGTTCTACTCCTGACTTCACCTGACTTAGACTACTCCTGACTTAGACTTTACCTGACTTGTTCTACTTCTGACTTGGACTTCACCTGACTTGTTCTACTCCTGACTTGGACTTCACCTGACTTAGACTACTCCTGACTTGGACTTCACCTGACTTGTTCTACTCCTGACTTGGACTTCACCTGACTTAGACTACTCCTGACTTAGACTTTACCTGACTAGTTTTACTTCTGACTTGGACTTCACCTGACTTGTTCTACTCGACTTGGACTTCACCTGACTTAGACTACTCCTGACTTGGACTTACCTGACTTCTACTCCGACTTGGACTTACCTGACTTGGAACTACTCCTGACTTGGACTTCACCGGGACTTCATCCTGACTGACTTTCAATCTCTGCTGGACTGCTCCTCCCCTGACTGCTGACTTATTCTACTTCTGACTTCAATTTCTACTCCTCTCTGACTATACTACTCCACCTTATAAGGCTTTACCTAAATATTACAAATGTTATATTCCAGTGTTTTCCCCCTATTTTTTAATTATTAATAATAATTTGTCTCATATATACTCAACCTATCCTGTTTTTGGTTTAGATTGGTTTTGGTTTTAGCAAAATGATGCACACAGATTCATTTTATATAAAAAAAATGTTTAAACACTGCAATATTCTAAAAATGTTACTGTCAATTTTCATTTCATGGTGACTTTCATACAACATTGCTGGAATCAATCAGCAACCATTTCCAACTACGAAACTCTAAAATAAAAAGAGTCATCATGAAGGGCTATTTAATTTTGAAAGTACACTTATTGTCTACCTCAATAATTAAAATAAAACAGTTATGTTGTATAAAGCACTGTATCACTAATCTTGCCTTGTCTGTGTGTCTCTGTGTCTGTGTGTCTCTGTGTGTGTCTGTGTGTCTCTGTGTCTGTGTGTCTCTGTGTCTGTGTGTGTCTCTTTGTCTGTCTGTGTCTGTGTGTGTCTCTGTGTCTGTGTCTGTGTATGTCTCTGTGTATGTGTGTCTCTGTGTCTGTGTGTCTCTGTGTCTGTGTGTCTCTGTGTCTGTGTGTCTCTGTGTCTGTGTGTGTCTCTGTGTCTGTGTATGTCTCTGTGTCTGTGTGTGTCTCTGTGTCTGTGTCTGTGTATGTCTCTGTGTATGTGTCTGTGTCTCTGTGTCTGTGTGTCTCTGTGTCTGTGTGTGTCTCTGTGTCTGTGTGTGTCTCTGTGTCTGTGTGTGTCTCTGTGTCTGTGTGTGTCTCTGTGTCTGTGTCTCTGTGTCTGTGTGTCTCTGTGTCTGTGTGTGTCTCTGTGTCTGTGTATGTCTCTGTGTCTGTGTGTGTCTCTGTGTCTGTGTCTGTGTATGTCTCTGTGTATGTGTGTCTCTGTGTCTGTGTGTCTCTGTGTATGTGTGTCTCTGTGTATGTGTGTCTCTGTGTCTGTGTGTGTCTCTGTCTGTGTCTGTGTGTCTCTCTGTGTGTCTCTGTGTCTGTGTGTCTCTGTGTCTGTGTGTCTCTGTGTCTGTGTGTCTCTGTGTCTGTGTGTCTCTGTGTCTGTGTATGTCTCTGTGTGTGTGTGTCTCTGTGTCTGTGTATGTCTCTGTGTATGTGTGTCTCTGTGTCTGTGTGTCTCTGTGTCTGTGTGTCTCTGTGTATGTGTGTCTCTGTGTATGTGTCTCTGTGTGTATGTGTCTGTGTGTCTCTGTGTCTGTGTGTGTCTCTGTGTCTGTGTGTCTCTGTGTCTGTGTGTCTCTGTGTCTGTGTGTGTCTCTGTGTATGTGTGTCTCTGTGTCTGTGTGTCACTGTGTCTGTGTGTCTCTGTGTCTGTGTGTCTCTGTGTCTGTGTGTCTCTGTGTGTGTCTCTGTCTGTGTGTGTGTCTCTCTGTGTATGTGTGTCTCTGTGTCTGTGTGTCTCTGTGTATGTGTGTCTCTGTGTATGTGTGTCTCTGTGTCTGTGTGTGTCTCTGTGTCTGTGTGTGTCTCTGTGTCTGTGTGTGTCTCTGTGTCTGTGTGTGTCTCTGTGTCTGTGTCTGTGTATGTCTCTGTGTATGTGTGTCTCTGTGTCTGTGTGTCTCTGTGTATGTGTGTCTCTGTGTATGTGTGTCTCTGTGTCTGTGTGTGTCTCTGTCTGTGTGTCTCTGTGTCTGTGTGTGTCTCTGTGTCTGTGTGTCTCTGTGTCTGTGTGTCTCTGTGTCTGTGTGTCTCTGTGTCTGTGTGTCTCTGTGTCTGTGTATGTCTCTGTGTATGTGTGTCTCTGTGTCTGTGTATGTCTCTGTGTATGTGTGTCTCTGTGTCTGTGTGTCTCTGTGTCTGTGTGTCTCTGTGTATGTGTGTCTCTGTGTATGTGTGTCTCTGTGTATGTGTGTCTCTGTGTCTGTGTGTCTCTGTGTCTGTGTGTCTCTGTGTCTGTGTGTGTCTCTGTCTGTGTGTGTGTCTGTGTGTGTCAATTCTGTGTCTGTGTGTGTCTCCTGTGTGTGTCCTAAGCATAGTGTGTCTCCTGTGTCTCTGTGTATGTGTGTAAACTCTGTCATGTCTGTGTGTGTCTCTGTGTCTGTGTGTCTCTGTGTCTGTGTGTCATCTGTGTCTGTGATGTGTCTCTGTCTGTGTGTGTCTCTGTGTGTCTCTCAGTGTCTCCCTCGTGTGTGTCTCTGTCTGTGTGTCTCTGTGTCTGTGTGTGTCTCGATGTCATGTGTGTCACTGTCTGTGCAAAGTCACCAGAGTGTGTCTGTGTGTCTGTGTCTGTTTGTGTCCAGTGTCTGAGGCAGATGTCTGATGAGTCACTTGTGTCTAGACCGAACAATGTGTCTATGTCCGGTCTCTGTGTCTGTGTGTGCTCTGGATATATAGTCAATCTATGTATGTCAGCTTGCACAACAGGGGTGGCCAAGCACTTCAAACAGAGTGGCACTGGCCACCCATAGCCACCATAGCTGTTAACATCCCATTCGTAGCATACCATGTGTGCTGTATGTCCAGGAAACTTTTGAGTCTGTCCAGATATGGACTCAATATTGACAACATGACATTCACATCCAGTCACTAAAGGATCCGCAGATAGAACTAACCACAAACACATTAACCAGTGTTTACCCAGAGTCTCTATCTCTGTGTGTCTGTGTTTAAACTTTCATGAAGGCTTTTTATGTCAATAAAATAAAACATTTTCATCATATTCTCCAGAAGACAATGCAGCACCAGGTTTACCGTCCAGTCTTTTAATCGCTCTGAGAACCGCTGAATTACGTCCTTGTAAAATATGAATGTAAATATTGAATGTCATGAGTTACAGAAAAATGTTTTCTTGTGTCATATTTGTACAGGATGTTTTGGTTCATGTTGACTTGTGCCTTATTTAACACACATGTAAAAGTTTAATATTTGATAGTTCTGTGTAAATGGAGTGAAAAATAAATGTAAGTGTTTAACATTCCCCTCCTTTAATAAAGTTAATTCAAATCTGATTTCAGATTTTAATTTCTTATAACCCAGACACATTTTTGCTTAAATTACAACCATTTCTTAATGGTTTAATTACTGTGGTCACACCTTGTAATTACCGCATTTTGAGATGACAACCAGTGATGTTCAACTCGGGCTGTTTATGAACTACAGATTTCTATGGCAACAGTCATTTTTCAGATGAATCTGCAGTGGTCAGGTGCAGGGGCAGTTTCTTCATTAGAGCAATAGGGCGATGCAGCACCAAAGTGCAAAAGGGAGGGATTTTTTTGTTTGTTACACTAGCAGTCACTGTTCTAGACTAGACAATGTTCTAGTTTGTTTTGGCTCTGGATATATAGTCCAATCAGCTTCAGCTTGCACAACAGGGGTGGCCAAGCTTCAAACAGGGGTGGCACTGGCCACCCATGGCCACCCCTTAGCTACGCCCCTCTTTAACACATCCATGTTCATGCTTGTCTGTAATGTGTGCTGTATGTCCGAAACTTTTAGGAATCTTATCCAAGATGTGGGACTCAATATTGACAACATGACATTCACATCCGACGTAAAGGATCCGCGAATGAAACTAACCACAAACACCATTAACTTAAGTGAACTGGTTTTATTTAATAGGCCTTAATTTTTTATGAAAAAATAAATAAAATGATATGTGAGTGTGGTTTTGCTCGTGCAGATTATATAAGGAGTTTATAAGGACAATTAACAAGGAGTTGGTTCTATGGTACTTTACTGTTTAGACATAACAGGCCTATCCGCGTTTGTTGATCAGTGCCTGTAATGTGTGCTGTAGTTGTGCAATTTTCTGTCGAATACGACGTGAAGGATAAATTAATTAACTGTGAACACACACATCATTAACTTAAGTGAATGAAAGGCAATAATCAGCCAAATACACAACTTTATTCGATTGTTTCGATATGCGTTGACACAGCTTACTTCTTTTGAATGTTTCCTTGATACTAACATGACACTTAGAAATGCATAAAATAAATGCATAGTGGCCATTGCATGATGACGTCAGGAACCTATGAATCGGCTTTTTGAACCGGTTCATTGAGCCGAACTGTCCGAAAAGAACCGGTTCGCGGAAATGAATTGGACTTTGCGTCACTAGTCTCAATCATAGAGTCCAATCAGAGAGACAAAGGAAAGAAACTCTACTTCAAGTTAAACACAATTTTGCTAAAGATACTACTACTACTACTACTACTACTACTACTACTACTACTACTACTACTACTACGTCGTCGTCGTCGTCGTCATCGTCGTCGTCGTCGTCATCATCGTCATCATCATCATCATCATCATCATCATCATCATCTTCATCATCATCATCATCATCATCATCATCATCATCATCATCATCATCATCAAGATGGGCCGTCAAAGCTGTAACACAAACAAACCACCACCAACACAGCGCTGATGATGGTTATGGTTTAAATATTCTCTTTTCTATTCTATCATCCAATCACAACAGAGCATTGATTATTGAAGTCAGGTGGCAATTACTTCTCCTACAGAGAGCGAAACGACAGAGCACACCTCAGGCCCAACAAACAAACATTATGGCTCTGGATGCAACAAGTAAGAAATATGATGTAAGCAAGTGAGTAATGTGATGTTAGAGAGTAGTGTAACGTAAGTGAGTAATGTGATGTAAGTGAGCAGTGTAATATAAGTGAGTAATGTGATGTAAGTGAGCAGTGTAATATAAGTGAGTAATGTGATGTATGTGAGCAGTGTAATATAATGTGATGTAAGTGAGGAGTGTAATGTAAGTCAGTAGTGTAATATAAGGAAGTAATGTGATGTAAGTGAGCAGTGTAATATAACTGAGTAATGTGATGTAAGTGAGCAGTGTAATGTAAGTGAGTAATGTGATGTAAGTGAGCAGTGTAATATAAGGAAGTAATGTGATGTAAGTGAGCAGTGTAATATAAGTGAGTAATGTGATGTGAGTAGTGTAATGTGAGTAATGTGATGTAAGTGAGTAGTGTAATATAATTGAGAAATGTAAGTGAGTAGTATGATGTAATTGAGTAGTATGATGTAAATGAGTAGTATGATGTAAGTAGTGTAATGTAAGTGAGCAGTGTAATATAAGTGAGTAGTGTGATGTAAGTGAGCAGTGTAATATAAGTGAGTAATGTGATGTAAGTGAGCAGTGTAATATAAGTGAGTAATGTGATGTAAGTGAGCAGTGTAATATAAGTGAGTAATGTGACATAAGTGAGCAGTGTAATATAAGTGAGTAATGTGACATAAGTGAGCAGTGTAATATAAGTGAGTAATTTGATGTAAGTGAGCAGTGTAATGTAAGTGAGCAGTGTAATGTAAGTGAGCAGTGTAATGTAAGTGAGTAATGTGATGTAAGTGAGCAGTGTAATAGTGAGAAATGTGTAATGTAAGTGAGCAGTGTAATGTAAGTGAGTAATGTGATGTAAGTGAGCAGTGTAATGTAAGTGAGTAATGTGATGTAAGTGAGCAGTGTAATGTAACTGAGTAATGTGATGTAAGTGAGCAGTGTAATGTAAGTGAGTAATGTGATGTAAGTGAGCAGTGTAATGTAAGTGAGTAATGTGATGTAAGTGAGCAGTGTAATATAAGTGAGTAATGTGACATAAGTGAGCAGTGTAATATATGAGTAATTTGATGTAAGTGAGCAGTGTAATATAAGTGAGTAATGTGATGTAAGTGAGCAGTGTAATATAAGTGAGTAATGTGATGTAAGTGAGCAGTGTAATATAAGTGAGTAATGTGATGTAAGTGAGCAGTGTAATATAAGTGAGTAATGTGATGTAAGTGAGCAGTGTAATATAAGTGAGTAATGTGATGTAAGTGAGCAGTGTAATGTAAGTGAGTAATGTGATGTAAGTGAGCAGTGTAATATAAGTGAGTAATGTGATGTAAGTGAGCAGTGTAATGTAAGTGAGTAATGTGATGTAAGTGAGCAGTGTAATATAAGTGAGTAATGTGATGTAAGTGAGCAGTGTAATATAAGTGAGTAATTTGATGTAAGTGAGCAGTGTAATGTAAGTGAGTAATGTGATGTAAGTGAGTAGTGTAATATAAGTGAGTAATGTGATGTAAGTGAGCAGTGTAATATAAGTGAGTAATGTGACATAAGTGAGCAGTGTAATATAAGTGAGTAATGTGACATAAGTGAGCAGTGTAATATAAGTGAGTAATTTGATGTAAGTGAGCAGTGTAATGTAACTGAGTAATGTGATGTAAGTGAGCAGTGTAATGTAAGTGAGTAATGTGATGTAAGTGAGCAGTGTAATATAAGTGAGTAATGTGATGTAAGTGAGCAGTGTAATGTAAGTGAGTAATGTGATGTAAGTGAGCAGTGTAATGTAACTGAGTAATGTGATGTAAGTGAGCAGTGTAATATAAGTGAGTAATGTGATGTAAGTGAGCAGTGTAATGTAACTGAGTAATGTGATGTAAGTGAGCAGTGTAATGTAACTGAGTAATGTGATGTAAGTGAGCAGTGTAATGTAAGTGAGTAATGTGATGTGAGTAGTGTAATGTGAGTAATGTGATGTAAGTGAGCAGTGTAATATAAGTGAGTAATGTGATGTAAGTGAGCAGTGTAATATAAGTGAGTAATGTGATGTAAGTGAGCAGTGTAATGTAAATGAGTGATGTGACTTATGTGAGTAGTGTAATGTGAGCAGTGTAATGTAAGTCGGTAGTGTAATGTGAGTAATGTAATGTGAGTAATGTGATGTAGTGTAAGTGAGTAATGTGATGTAAGCAAGCACTGTAATATAAGTGAGTAATGTGACTTATGTGAGTAGTGTAATGTAAATGAGTAATGTGATGTAGTAGTGTAAGTGAGTAATGTGATGTAAGCAAGCACTGTAATATAAGTGAGTAATGTGATGTGAGCAGTGTAATGTAAGTGAGCAGTGTAATATAAGTGAGTGATGTGACTTATGTGCGTAGTATAATGTGAGTAGTATGATGTGATGTGAACAGTGTGATGTAAGTGAGCAGTGTAATGTAAGTCAGTAGTGTAATGTGAGTAATGTAATGTGAGTAATGTGATGTAGTGTAAGTGAGTAATGTGATGTAAGCTAGTGTAATGTAAGTGAGTAGTATGATGTGAGTAAGTAGTATGATGTAAGTGAGTAATATGATGTAAGTGAGAAGTGTAATACAAGTGAGTAATGTGATGTAAGTGAGAAGCGTAATATAATGTGATGTAAGTGAGGAGTGTAATGTAAGTGAGCAGTGTAATATAAGTGAGTAGTGAGTAGTGTAATATAAGTGAGTAGTGTAATATAAGTGAGTAGTGTTATATAAGTGAATAGTGAGTAGTGTAATATAAGTGAGTAATGTGATGTAAGTGAGGAGTGTAATGTAAGTCAGTAGTGTAATATAAGTGAATAGTGAGTAGTGTAATATAAGTGAGTAATGTGATGTAAGTGAGTAGTGTAATATAAGTGAGTAATGAGTAGTGTAATATAAGTGAGTAGTGTAATATAAGTGAGTAGTGTAATATAAGTGAATAGTGAGTAGTGTAATATAAGTGAGTAGTGTAATATAATGTAAGTGAGCAGTGTAATATAAGTTAGTAATGTGATGTAAGTGAGTAATGTGATGTAAGTGAGCAGTGTAATGTAAGTGAGTAATGTGATGTAAGTGAGTAGTGTAATATAAGTGAGTAATGTGATGTGAGTAGTGTAATATAAGTGAGTAATGTGGTGTGAGTAGTGTAATATAAGTGAGTAATGTGGTGTAAGTAATGTGATGTAAGCAAGCACTGTAATATAAGTGAGTAGTGTAATGTAAGTGAGTAATGTAATGTAAGTGAGTAGTGTAATGTAAGTGAGTAGTGTAATATAAGTGAGTAATATGATGTGATTAATGTGACGTATGTGAGTAGTGTAATATAAGTGATTAATATATTGTGAGTAATGTAAGTGAGCAGTGTAATGTAAGTGAGTAATATGATGTAAGTGAGCAGTGTAATAAGTGAGTAATGTGTAAGTGAGCAGTGTAATGTAAGTGAGTAATGTGATGTAAGTGAGCAGTGTAATATGTATAAGTGAGTAATGTGATGAGTGAGTAATGTGATGTAAGTGAGTAATGTAATGTGAGCAGTGTAATGTAAGTGAGTAGTGTAATGTGATGTGAGTAATGTGACGTAAGTGAGTAGTGTAATGTAAGTGAGAAATGTGATGTAGTAGTTTAATTTAAGTAATGTGATGTAAGTGAGCAGTGTAATATAAGTGAGTAATGTGATGTAAGTGAGCAGTGTAATATAAGTGAGTAATGTGACGTATGATGTAAGTGAGCAGTGTAATATAATGTGAGTAATGTATGATGTAAGTGAGCAGTGTAATATAAGTGAGTAGTATGATGTAAGTGATAAATGTGACGTATGTGAGTAGTGTAATATAAGTGAGTAATATGATGTGAGTAATGTGATGTAAGTGAGAAGTGTAATATAAGGGAGTAATGTGATGTGAGCAGTGTAATATAAGTGAGTAGTATGATGTAACTGAGTAGTATGATGTAAGCAGTGTAATGTAAGTGAGTAATGTGATGTAAGTGAGCAGTGTAATGTAAGTGAGTAATGTGATGTAAGTGAGTAGTGTAATATAAGTGAGTATTGTAATATAAGTGAGTAGTGTAATATAATGTAAGTGAGCAGTTTAATATAAGTTAGTAATGTGATGTAAGTGAGCAGTGTAATATAAGTGAGTAATGTGATGTAAGTGAGCAGTGTAAAATAAGTGAGTAATGTGAAATGAGCAGTGTAAATAAGTGAGTAATGTGGTGTGAGTAGTATGATGTGAGTAGTGTAATGTGAGTAATGTGATGTAGTAGTGTAATATAAGTGAGTAATGTGATGTAAGTGAGCAGTGTAATATAAGTGAGTAATGTGATGTAAGTGAGTAGTATGAAGTGAGTAATGTAATGTAAGTGAGTAGTGTAATATAAGTGAGTAATGTGATGTAAGTGAGTAATGTGATGTAAGTGAGAAGTGTAATATAAGGGAGTAATGTGATGTGAGTGAGTAGTGCAATATAAGTGAGTAATGTGATGTGAGCAGTGTAATGTAAGTGAGTAATGTGATGTGAGCAGTGTAATGTAAGTGAGTAATGTGACGTAAGTGAGCAGTGTAATATAAGTGAGTAATGTGATGTGAGTGAGTAGTGTAATGTAAGTGAGTAATGTGATGTGAGCAGTGTAATGTAAGTGAGTAATGTGATGTGAGTGAGTAGTGTAATATAAGTGAGTAGTGTATTGTAAGTGAGTAATGTGATGTGAGCAGTGTAATGTAAGTGAGCAGTGTAATGTAAGTGAGTAGTTTAATATAAGTGAGTAATGTAATATAAGTGAGTAGTGTAATATAATGTAAGTGAGCAGTTTAATATAAGTTAGTAATGTGATGTAAGTGAGGAGTGTAATGTAAGTGAGTAATGTGATGTAAGTGAGTAGTGTAATATAAGTGAGTAATGTGAAATGAGTAGTGTCAAATAAGTGAGTAATGTGGTGTGAGTAGTATGATGTGAGTAGTGTAATGTGAGTAATGTGATGTAGTAGTGTAATATAAGTGAGTAATGTGATGTAAGCAAGCACTGTAATATAAGTGAGTAGTGTAATGTAAGTGAGTAGTATGAAGTGAGTAATGTAATGTAAGTGAGTAGTGTAATATAAGTGAGTAATGTGATGTAAGTGAGTAATGTGATGTAAGTGAGAAGTGTAATATAAGGGAGTAATGTGATGTGAGTGAGTAGTGCAATATAAGTGAGTAATGTAAGTGAGTAATGTGATGTGAGCAGTGTAATGTAAGTGAGTAATGTGACGTAAGTGAGCAGTGTAATATAAGTGAGTAATGTGATGTGAGTGAGTAGTGTAATATAAGTGAGTAATGTAATGTAAGTGAGTAATGTGATGTAAGCAGTGTAATGTAAGTGAGCAGTGTAATGTAAGTGAGTAATGTGATGTGAGTGAGTAGTGTAATATAAGTGAGTAATGTGATGTGAGCAGTGTAATGTAAGTGAGTAATGTGATGTAAGTGAGTAGTGTAATATAAGTGAGTAATGTGATGTAAGTGAGGAGTGTAATGTAAGTGAGTCATGTAGTGTAAAATAAGTGAGTAATGTGGTGTGAGTAGTATGATGTGAGTAGTGTAATGTGAGTAATGTGATGTAGTAGTGTAATATAAGTGAGTAATGTGATGTAAGCAAGCACTGTAATATAAGTGAGTAGTGTAATATAAGTGAGTCGTATGATGTGAGTAGTGTAATATAAGTGTGTAATGTAATGTAAGTGAGTAATGTGATGTGAGCAGTGTAATGTAAGTGAGTAATGTGATGTAAGTGAGCAGTGTAATGTAAGTGAGTAATGTGATGTAAGTGAGTAGTGTAATATAAGTGAGTAATGTGATGTAAGTGAGGAGTGTAATGTAAGTGACTCATGTGATTTAAGTGAGTAGTGTAAAATAAGTGAGTAATGTGGTGTGAGTAGTATGATGTGAGTAGTGTAATGTGAGTAATGTGATGTAGTAGTGTAATATAAGTGAGTAATGTGATGTAAGCAAGCACTGTAATATAAGTGAGTAGTGTAATATAAGTGAGTCGTATGAAGTGAGTAATGTAATGTAAGTGAGTAGTGTAATATAAGTGTGTAATGTGATGTAAGTGAGTAATGTGATGTAAGTGAGTAATGTGATGTAAGTGAGTAGTGTAATATAAGTGAGTAGTGTATTATAAGTGAGTATTGTAATATAAGTGAGTAGTGTAATATAATGTAAGTGAGCAGTTTAATATAAGTTAGTAATGTAATGTAAGTGAGTAATGTGATGTAAGTGAGTAGTGTAATATAAGTGAGTAATGTGATGTGAGTAGTGTAATGTGAGTAATGTGATGTAAGCAAGCACTGTAATATAAGTGAGTAGTGTAATGTAATGTATGTGAGTAGTGTAATGTAAGTGAGTAGTATGAAGTGAGTAGTGTAATGTGAGTAATGTGATGTAAGCAAGCACTGTAATATAAGTGAGTAGTGTAATGTAATGTATGTGAGTAGTGTAATATAAGTGAGTAATGTGATGTGAGTAGTGTAATGTGAGTAATGTGATGTAAGCAAGCACTGTAATATAAGTGAGTAGTGTAATGTAATGTATGTAAGTAAGTGAGTAGTATGAAGTGAGTAATGTGATGTAAGTGAGCAGTGTAATATAAGTGAGTAATATGGATGTAAGTGGAGTTATGTAATGTATGTTGTAAGTAAGGTTGTGTAATGTAAGGACAGAATATCTGTCGAGTAATTCCTGATGTTCGTGAAGACTTATACAGCCTATATGAGTAATGAGGGAAGTGGAGCAGTGTAATACTATGAGTAAATGTGATGTAAGGAGTTGCGTAATGATAAGTTGAGTAAATGGGATGTGAGTGGAGCAGTGTGTAATATATGAGTAAATGTGGATGAGTGGAGCAGTAATGTGATGTTAGTGAGTAATGTAATGTGAGTAATGTGATGTGAGCAGTGTAATGTAAGTGAGTAGTATTATGTAAGTGAGTAGTGTAATGTGATGAGTAATGTGATGTAAGTGAGCAGTGTAATATAAGTGAGTAATGTAATGTGATGTGAGTGAGTAGTGTAATGTAAGTGAGTAATGTGATGTAAGTGAGCAGTGTAATGTAAGTGAGTAATGTGACGTAAGTGAGTAGTGTAATATAAGTGAGTAGTGTAGTATAAGTGAGTAGTGTAGTATAAGTGAGTAGTGTAGTATAAGTGAGTAGTGTAATATAAGTGAGTAGTGTAATGAAGTGAGTAATGTGATGTAGTAGTTTAATTTAAGTGAGTAATGTGATGTGAGTGAGTAGTGTAATATAAGTGAGTAATGTGATGTGAGCAGTGTAATGTAAGTGAGCAGTGTAATGTAAGTGAGTAATGTGATGTAAGTGAGTAGTGTAATATAAGTGAGTAATGTGATGTAAGTGAGGAGTGTGATTTAAGTGAGTAGTGTAAAATAAGTGAGTAATGTGGTGTGAGTAGTATGATGTGAGTAATGTGATGTAGTAGTGTAATATAAGTGAGTAATGTGATGTAAGCAAGCACTGTATTATAAGTGAGTAGTGTAATATAAGTGTGTAATGTGATGTAAGTGAGTAATGTGATGTAAGTGAGTAGTGTAATATAAGTGAGTAGTGAGTAGTGTAATATAAGTGAGTAGTGTAATATGAGTAGTGTAATATAATGTAAGTGAGCAGTTTAATATAAGTTAGTAATGTAATGTAAGTGAGTAATGTGATGTAAGTGAGCAGTGTAATGTAAGTGAGTAATATGATGTAAGTGAGTTGTGTAATGTATGTTGTAAGTGAGTTGTGTAATGTATGTTGTAAGTGAGTTGTGTAATGTATGTGAGTAGTGTAATATAAGTGAGTAATGTGATGAGTGAGTAATGTGATGTAAGTGAGTAATGTAATGTGAGTAATGTGATGTGAGCAGTGTAATGTAAGTGAGTAGTGTAATGTGATGTGAGTAATGTGACGTAAGTGAGTAGTGTAATGTAAGTGAGTAATGTGATGTAGTAGTTTAATTTAAGTGAGTAATGTGATGTAAGTGAGCAGTGTAATATAATGTGACGTGAGTAGTATGATGTAAGTGAGCAGTGTAATATAAGTGAGTAGTATGATGTAAGTGATAAATGTGATGTATGTGAGTAGTGTAATATGATGTGAGTAATGTGATGTAAGTGAGAAGTGTAATATAAGGGAGTAATGTGATGTGAGCAGTGTAATATAAGTGAGTAGTATGATGTAAGCAGTGTAATGTAAGTGAGTAATGTGATGTAAGTGAGCAGTGTAATGTAAGTGAGTAATGTGATGTAAGTGAGGAGTGTAATGTAAGTGAGTAATGTGATGTAAGTGAGTAGTGTAATATAATGTAAGTGAGCAGTTTAATATAAGTGAGTAATGTGATGTAAGTGAGTAATGTGATGTAAGTGAGTAGTGTAAAATAAGTGAGTAATGTGAAATGAGTAGTGTCAAATAAGTGAGTAATGTGGTGTGAGTAGTATGATGTGAGTAGTGTAATGTGAGTAATGTGATGTAGTAGTGTAATATAAGTGAGTAATGTGATGTAAGCAAGCACTATAATATAAGTGAGTAGTGTAATGTAAGTGAGTAGTATGAAGTGAGTAATGTAATGTAAGTGAGTAGTGTAATATAAGTGAGTAATGTGATGTAAGTGAGTAATGTGATGTAAGTGAGAAGTGTAATATAAGTGAGTAATGTGATGTGAGTGAGTAGTGCAATATAAGTGAGTAATGTGATGTGAGCAGTGTAATGTAAGTGAGTAATGTGATGTGAGCAGTGTAATGTAAGTGAGTAATGTGACGTAAGTGAGCAGTGTAATATAAGTGAGAAATGTGATGTGAGTGAGTAGTGTAATATAAGTGAGTAATGTAATGTAAGTGAGTAATGTAAGTGAGTAATGTGATGTGAGTGAGTAGTGTAATGTAAGTGAGTAATGTGATGTGAGCAGTGTAATGTAAGTGAGCAGTGTAATGTAAGTGAGTAATGTGATGTAAGTGAGTAGTGTAATATAAGTGAGTAATGTAATATAAGTGAGTAGTGTAATATAATGTAAGTGAGCAGTTTAATATAAGTTAGTAATGTGATGTAAGTGAGGAGTGTAATGTAAGTGAGTAATGTGATGTAAGTGAGTAGTGTAATATAAGTGAGTAATGTGAAATGAGTAGTGTCAAATAAGTGAGTAGTATGATGTGAGTAGTGTAATGTGAGTAATGTGATGTAGTAGTGTAATATAAGTGAGTAATGTGATGTAAGCAAGCACTGTAATATAAGTGAGTAGTGTAATGTAAGTGAGTAGTATGAAGTGAGTAATGTAATGTAAGTGAGTAGTGTAATATAAGTGAATAGTGTAATATAAGTGAGTAGTGTAATATAAGTGAGTAGTGTAATATAAGTGAGTAGTGTATATTAAGTGAGTAATGTGATGTGAGTGAGTAATGTGATGTAAGTGAGAAGTGTAATATAAGGGAGTAATGTGATGTGAGTGAGTAGTGCAATATAAGTGAGTAATGTGATGTGAGTAGTGTAATGTAAGTGAGTAATGTGATGTGAGCAGTGTAATGTGAGTAATGTGACGTAAGTGAGCAGTGTAATATAAGTGAGTAATGTGATGTGAGTGAGTAGTGTAATATAAGTGAGTAATGTAATGTGATGTGAGCAGTGTAATGTAAGTGAGCAGTGTAATGTAAGTGAGTAATTTGATGTGAGTGATTAGTGTAATATAAGTGAGTAATGTGATGTGAGCAGTGTAATGTAAGTGAGCAGTGTAATGTAAGTGAGTAATGTGATGTAAGTGAGTAGTGTAATATAAGTGAGTAATGTGATGTAAGTGAGGAGTGTAATGTAAGTGAGTCATGTGATTTAAGTGAGTAGTGTAAAATAAGTGAGTAATGTGGTGTGAGTAGTATGATGTGAGTAATGTGATGTAGTAGTGTAATATAAGTGAGTAATGTGATGTAAGCAAGCACTGTATTATAAGTGAGTAGTGTAATGTAAGTGAGTAGTATGATGTGAGTAGTGTAATATAAGTGTGTAATGTGATGTAAGTGAGTAATGTGATGTAAGTGAGTAGTGTAATATAAGTGAGTAGTGAGTAGTGTAATATAAGTGAGTAGTGTAAGTGAGTAGTGTAATATAATGTAAGTGAGCAGTTTAATATAAGTTAGTAATGTAATGTAAGTGAGTAATGTGATGTAAGTGAGTTGTGTAATGTATGTAAGTGAGTAATGTGTTGTAAGTGAGCAGTGTAATGTAAGTGAGTAATATGATGTGAGTTGTGTAATGTATGTTGTAAGTGAGTTGTGTAATGTATGTGAGTAGTGTAATATAAGTGAGTAATGTGATGTGAATGAGTAATGTGATGTAAGTGAGTAATGTAATGTGAGTAATGTGATGTGAGCAGTGTAATGTAAGTGAGTAGTATTATGTAAGTGAGTAGTGTAATGTGATGTGAGTAATGTGACATAAGTGAGCAGTGTAATATAAGTGAGTAATGTAATATAAGTGAGTCACAGTGTAATGTGATGTGAGTGAGTAGTGTAATGTAAGTGAGTAATGTGATGTAAGTGAGCAGTGTAATGTAAGTGAGTAATGTGATGTAAGTGAGCAGTATAATATAATGTGAGTAGTGAGTAGTATGATGTAAGTGAGCAGTGTAATATAAGTGAGTAGTATGATGTAAGTGATTAATGTGACGTATGTGAGTAGTGTAATATAAGTAATATGATGTGAGTAATGTGATGTAAGTGAGAAGTGTAATATAAGTGAGTAATGTGATGTGAGTGAGTAGTGTAATGTAAGTGAGTAATGTGATGTATGTGAGTAGTGTAATATAATGTAATGTAAGTGAGTAATGTGACGTAAGTATTTAAGTATGATGTAAGTGAGCGGTGTAATATGTGACGTAAGTGAGTAGTATGATGTAAGTGAGCAGTATGATGTAAGTGAGCAGTGTAATATAAGTGAGTAATGTGATGTGAGTGAGCAGTGTAATGTAAGTGAGTAATGTGATGTAAGTGAGTAGTGTAATATAAGTGAGTAATGTGATGTAAGTGAGGAGTGTAATGTAAGTGAGTCATGTGATTTAAGTGAGTAGTGTAAAATAAGTGAGTAATGTGGTGTGAGTAGTATGATGTGAGTAGTGTAATGTGAGTAATGTGATGTAGTAGTGTAATATAAGTGAGTAATGTGATGTAAGTGAGCAGTGTAATGTAAGTGAGTAATGTGATGTAAGTGAGTAGTGTAATATAATGTAAGTGAGCAGTTTAATATAAGTTAGTAATGTGATGTAAGTGAGTAGTGTAAAATAAGTGAGTAATGTGAAATGAGTAGTGTCAAATAAGTGAGTAATGTGGTGTGAGTAGTATGATGTGAGTAGTGTAATGTGAGTAATGTGATGTAGTAGTGTAATATAAGTGAGTAATGTGATGTAAGCAAGCACTGTAATATAAGTGAGTAGTGTAATGTAAGTGAGTAGTAATGGTAATGTAAGTGAGTAGTGTAATATAAGTGAGTAGTGTAATATAAGTGAGTAATGTGATGTAAGTGAGTAATGTGATGTAAGTGAGAAGTGTAATATAAGGGAGTAATGTGATGTGAGTGAGTAGTGCAATATAAGTGAGTAATGTGATGTGAGTAGTGTAATGTAAGTGAGTAATGTGATGTGAGCAGTGTAATGTAAGTGAGCAGTGTAATGTAAGTGAGTAATGTGATGTGAGTGAGTAGTGTAATATAAGTGAGTAATGTGATGTGAGCAGTGTAATGTAAGTGAGCAGTGTAATGTAAGTGAGTAATGTGATGTAAGTGAGTAGTGTAATATAAGTGAGTAATGTGATGTAAGTGAGGAGTGTAATGTAAGTGAGTCATGTGATTTAAGTGAGTAGTGTAAAATAAGTGAGTAATGTGGTGTGAGTAGTATGATGTGAGTAATGTGATGTAGTAGTGTAATATAAGTGAGTAATGTGATGTAAGCAAGCACTGTATTATAAGTGAGTAGTGTAATGTAAGTGAGTAGTATGATGTGAGTAGTGTAATATAAGTGTGTAATGTGATGTAAGTGAGTAATGTGATGTAAGTGAGTAGTGTAATATAAGTGAGTAGTGAGTAGTGTAATATAAGTGAGTAGTGTAATATGAGTAGTGTAATATAATGTAAGTGAGCAGTTTAATATAAGTTAGTAATGTAATGTAAGTGAGTAATGTGATGTAAGTGAGCAGTGTAATGTAAGTGAGTAATATGATGTAAGTGAGTTGTGTAATGTATGTTGTAAGTGAGTTGTGTAATGTATGTTGTAAGTGAGTTGTGTAATGTATGTGAGTAGTGTAATATAAGTGAGTAATGTGATGAGTGAGTAATGTGATGTAAGTGAGTAATGTAATGTGAGCAGTGTAATGTAAGTGAGTAGTGTAATGTGATGTGAGTAATGTGTAAGTGAGTAGTGTAATGTAAGTGAGTAATGTGATGTAGTAGTTTAATTTAAGTGAGTAATGTGATGTAAGTGAGCAGTGTAATATAATGTGATGTAAGTGAGCAGTGTAATGTAAGTGAGTAATGTGACGTAAGTGAGTAGTATGATGTAAGTGAGCAGTGTAATATAATGTGACGTGAGTAGTATGATGTAAGTGAGCAGTGTAATAAAAGTGAGTAGTATGATGTAAGTGATAAATGTGACGTATGTGAGTAGTGTAATATAAGTGAGTAATATGATGTGAGTAATGTGATGTAAGTGAGAAGTGTAATATAAGGGAGTAATGTGATGTGAGCAGTGTAATATAAGTGAGTAGTATGATGTAACTGAGTAGTATGATGTAAGCAGTGTAATGTAAGTGAGTAATGTGATGTAAGTGAGCAGTGTAATGTAAGTGAGTAATGTGATGTAAGTGAGTAGTGTAATATAAGTGAGTAATGTAATATAAGTGAGTAGTGTAATATAATGTAAGTGAGCAGTGTAATATAAGTGAGTAATGTGATGTAAGTGAGGAGTGTAATGTAAGTGAGTAATGTGATGTAAGTGAGTAGTGTAATATAAGTGAGTAATGTGAAATGAGTAGTGTCAAATAAGTGAGTAATGTGGTGTGAGTAGTGTAATGTGAGTAATGTGATGTATAAGTGAGTAATGTGATGTAAGCAAGCACTGTAATATAAGTGAGTAGTGTAATGTAAGTGAGTAGTATGAAGTGAGTAATGTAATATAAGTGAGTAATGTGATGTAAGTGAGAAGTGTAATATAAGGGAGTAATGTGATGTGAGTGAGTAGTGCAATATAAGTGAGTAATGTGATGTGAGCAGTGTAATGTAAGTGAGTAATGTGATGTGAGCAGTGTAATGTAAGTGAATGTGTAAGTGAGCAGTGTAATATAAGTGAGTAATGTGATGTGAGTGAGTAGTGTAATATAAGTGAGTAATGTAATGTAAGTGAGTAATGTGATGTGAGCAGTGTAATGTAAGTGAGTAATGTGATGTGAGTGAGTAGTGTAATATAAGTGAGTAGTGTAATGTAAGTGAGTAATGTGATGTGAGCAGTGTAATGTAAGTGAGCAGTGTAATGTAAGTGAGTAATGTGATGTAAGTGAGTAGTGTAATATAAGTGAGTAATGTAATATAAGTGAGTAGTGTAATATAATGTAAGTGAGCAGTTTAATATTAAGTGAGAGTGTAATGTAAGTGAGTAATGTGATGTAAGTGAGTAGTGTAATATAAGTGAGTAATGTGATGTGAGTAGTGTAATATAAGTGAGTAATGTGGTGTGAGTAGTATGATGTGAGTAGTGTAATGTGAGTAATGTGAAGTAGTAGTGTAATATAAGTGAGTAATGTGATGTAAGCAAGCACTGTAATATAAGTGAGTAGTGTAATGTAAGTGAGTAGTATGAAGTGAGTAATGTAATGTAAGTGAGTAGTGTAATATAAGTGAGTAGTGTAATATAAGTGAGTAATGTGATGTAAGTGAGTAATGTGATGTAAGTGAGAAGTGTAATATAAGGAGTAATGTGATGTGAGTGAGTAGTGCAATATAAGTGAGTAATGTGATGTGAGTAGTGTAATGTAAGTGAGTAATGTGATGTGAGCAGTGTAATGTAAGTGAGTAATGTGACGTAAGTGAGCAGTGTAATATAAGTGAGTAATGTAATGTAAGTGAGTAATTGTAATATAAGTGAGTAGTGTAATATAAGTGAGTAATGTAATGTAAGTGAGTAGTGTAATATAAGTGAGCAGTGTAATATAAGTGAGTAATGTAATGTAAGTGAGTAGTGTAATATAAGTGAGTAGTGTAATATAAGTGAGTAATGTGATGTAAGTGAGTAATGTGATGTAAGTGAGCAGTGTAATATAGTAATGTGATGTGAGTAGTGTAATGTAAGTGAGTAATGTGATGTGAGCAGTGTAATGTAAGTGAGCAGTGTAATGTAAGTGAGTAATGTGATGTGAGTGAGTAGTGTAATATAAGTGAGTAATGTGATGTGAGCAGTGTAATGTAAGTGAGTAGTGTAATGTAAGTGAGTAATGTGATGTGAGCAGTGTAATGTAAGTGAGTAATGTGACGTGAAGTGAGCAGTGTAATATAAGTGAGTAATGTGATGTGAGTGAGTAGTGTAATATAAGTGAGTAATGTAATGGTGATGTGAGCAGTGTAATGTAAGTGAGCAGTGTAATGTAAGTGAGTAATGTGATGTGAGTGAGTAGTGTAATATAAGTGAGTAATGTGATGTGAGCAGTGTAATGTAAGTGAGCAGTGTAATGTAAGTGAGTAATGTGATGTAAGTGAGTAGTGTAATATAAGTGAGTAATGTGATGTAAGTGAGGAGTGTAATGTAAGTGAGTCATGTGATTTAAGTGAGTAGTGTAAAATAAGTCAGTAATGTGGTGTGAGTAGTATGATGTGAGTAATGTGATGTAGTAGTGTAATATAAGTGAGTAATGTGATGTAAGCAAGCACTGTATTATAAGTGAGTAGTGTAATGTAAGTGAGTAGTATGATGTGAGTAGTGTAATATAAGTGTGTAATGTGATGTAAGTGAGTAATGATGTAAGTGAGTAGTGTAATATATGAGAGTGAGTAGTGTAATATAAGTGAGTAGTGTAAGTGAGTAGTGTAATATAATGTAAGTGAGCAGTTTAATATAAGTTAGTAATGTAATGTAAGTGAGTAATGTGATGTAAGTGAGCAGTGTAATGTAAGTGAGTAATATGATGTGAGTTGTGTAATGTATGTGAGTAGTGTAATATAAGTGAGTAATGTGATGTGTGAATGATGTAAGTGAGTAATGTAATGTGAGTAATGTGATGTGAGCAGTGTAATGTAAGTGAGTAGTATTATGTAAGTGAGTAGTGTAATGTGATGTGAGTAATGTGACATAAGTGAGCAGTGTAATATAAGTGAGTAATGTAATATAAGTGAGTAGTGTAATGTGATGTGAGTGAGTAGTGTAATGTAAGTGAGTAATGTGATGTAAGTGAGCAGTGTAATGTAAGTGAGTAATGTGACGTAAGTGAGTAGTATAATATAATGTGACGTAAGTGAGTAGTATGATGTAAGTGAGCAGTGTAATATAAGTGAGTAGTATGATGTAAGTGATTAATGTGACGTATGTGAGTAGTGTAATATAAGTAATATGATGTGAGTAATGTGATGTAAGTGAGAAGTGTAATATAAGTGAGTAATGTGATGTATGTGAGTAGTGTAATATAATGAGTATGTATGATGTGAGCAGTGTAATGTAAGTGAGTAATGTGACGTAAGTGAGTAGTATGATGTAAGTGAGCGGTGTAATATGTGACGTAAGTGAGTAGTATGATGTAAGTGAGCAGTGTAATATAATGTGACGTAAGTGAGTAGTATGATGTAAGTGAGCAGTATGATGTAAGTGAGCAGTGTAATATAAGTGAGTAATGTGATGTGAGTGAGCAGTGTAATGTAAGAGAGTAATGTGATGTAAGTGAGTAGTGTAATATAAGTGAGTAATGTGATGTAAGTGAGGAGTGTAATGTAAGTGAGTCATGTGATTTAAGTGAGTAGGGTAAAATAAGTGAGTAATGTGGTGTGAGTAGTATGATGTGAGTAGTGTAATGTGAGTAATGTGATGTAGAAGTGTAATATAAGTGAGTAATGTGATGTAAGCAAGCACTGTAATATAAGTGAGTAGTGTAATATAAGTGAGTCGTATGATGTGAGTAGTGTAATATAAGTGAGTAATGTGATGTAAGTGAGCAGTGTAATGTAAGTGAGTAATGTGATGTAAGTGAGTAGTGTAATATAATGTAAGTGAGCAGTTTAATATAAGTTAGTAATGTGATGTAAGTGAGAAGTGTAATGTAAGTGAGTAATGTGATGTAAGTGAGTAGTGTAAAATAAGTGAGTGATGTGAAATGAGTAGTGTCAAATAAGTGAGTAATGTGGTGTGAGTAGTGTAATGTGAGTAATGTGATGTAGTAGTGTAATATAAGTGAGTAATGTGATGTAAGCAAGCACTGTAATATAAGTGAGTAGTGTAATGTAAGTGAGTAGTATGAAGTGAGTAATGTAATGTAAGTGAGTAGTGTAATATAAGTGAGTAATGTGATGTAAGTGAGTAATGTGATGTAAGTGAGAAGTGTAATATAAGGGAGTAATGTGATGTGAGTGAGTAGTGCAATATAAGTGAGTAATGTGATGTGAGCAGTGTAATGTAAGTGAGTAATGTGATGTGAGCAGTGTAATGTAAGTGAGTAATGTGATGTGAGCAGTGTAATGTAAGTGAGTAATGTGACGTAAGTGAGCAGTGTAATATAAGTGAGTAATGTGATGTGAGTGAGTAATGTAATATAAGTGAGTAGTGTAATGTAAGTGAGTAATGTGATGTGAGCAGTGTAATGTAAGTGAGTAATGTGATGTGAGTGAGTAGTGTAATATAAGTGAGTAGTGTAATGTAAGTGAGTAATGTGATGTGAGCAGTGTAATGTAAGTGAGCAGTGTAATGTAAGTGAGTATTGTGATGTAAGTGAGTAGTGTAATATAAGTGAGTAATGTGAAATGAGTAGTGTCAAATAAGTGAGTAATGTGGTGTGAGTAGTATGATGTGAGTAGTGTAATGTGAGTAATGTGATGTAGTAGTGTAATATAAGTGAGTAATGTGATGTAAGCAAGCACTGTAATATAAGTGAGTAGTAGTGTAATGTAAGTGAGTATGATGAGAGTATAATGTAATGTAAGTGAGTAGTGTAATATAAGTGAGTAGTGTAATATAAGTGAGTAGTGTAATATAAGTGAGTAATGTGATGTAAGTGAGAAGTGTAATATAAGGGAGTAATGTGATGTGAGTGAGTAGTGCAATATAAGTGAGTAATGTGATGTGAGTAGTGTAATATAAGTGAGTAATGTGATGTGAGCAGTGTAATGTAAGTGAGTAATGTGACGTAAGTGAGCAGTGTAATATAAGTGAGTAATGTGATGTGAGTGAGTAGTGTAATATAAGTGAGTAATGTAATGTAAGTGAGTAATGTGATGTGAGTGAGTAGTGTAATATAAGTGAGTAATGTGATGTGAGCAGTGTAATATAAGTGAGTAATGTAATGTAAGTGAGTAATGTGATGTAAGTGAGTAGTGTAATATAAGTGAGTAATGTGAAATGAGTAGTGTCAAATAAGTGAGTAATGTGGTGTGAGTAGTATGATGTGAGTAGTGTAATGTGAGTAATGTGATGTAGTAGTGTAATATAAGTAAGTAATGTAATGTAAGTGAGTAATGTGATGTAAGTGAGCAGTGTAATGTAAGTGAGTAATGTGATGTAAGTGAGTAGTGTAATATAAGTGAGTAAAGTGATGTAAGTGAGGAGTGTAATGTAAGTGAGTAATGTGATGTAAGTGAGTAGTGTAAAATAAGTGAGTAATGTGGTAAGTGAGCAGTATGATGTGAGTAATGTGGCGTAAGTGATGTGTATGTAATAATAAGTGAGTAATGTGATGTAAGTGAGTATGTAATATGACTTAGAGGTGTAATGTATATGATGTGTGAGTAGTGTAATGAGTAATGTAATGTAATTAAGTGATGTGTGTGAATGCTGGGAGCATAAATGTGAGTGTAAGTAGTATGTAATATAAGTGTGTAATGTGTGTATGATGTAATAAAAGTGAGTAGTGTAATGTAAGTGAGTAGTATGATGTGAGTAGTGTAATATAAGTGTGTAATGTGATGTAAGTGAGTAATGTGATGTAAGTGAGAAGTGTAATATAAGGGAGTAATGTGATGTGAGTGAGTAGTGCAATATAAGTGAGTAATGTGATGTGAGTGTAGTGTAATGTAAGTGAGTAATGTGATGTGAGCAGTGTAATGTAAGTGAGCAGTGTAATGTAAGTGAGTAATGTGATGTGAGTGAGTAGTGTAATATAAGTGAGTAATGTGATGTGAGCAGTGTAATGTAAGTGAGCAGTGTAATGTAAGTGAGTAATGTGATGTAAGTGAGTAGTGTAATGTAAGTGAGTAATGTGATGTAAGTGAGTAGTGTAATATAAGTGAGTAATGTGATGTAAGTGAGTAGTGTAATATAAGTGAGTAATGTGATGTAAGTGAGGAGTGTAATGTAAGTGAGTCATGTGATTTAAGTGAGTAGTGTAAAATAAGTGAGTAATGTGGTGTGAGTAGTATGATGTGAGTAATGTGATGTAGTAGTGTAATATAAGTGAGTAATGTGATGTAAGCAAGCACTGTATTATAAGTGAGTAGTGTAATGTAAGTGAGTAGTATGATGTGAGTAGTGTAATATAAGTGTGTAATGTGATGTAAGTGAGTAATGTGATGTAAGTGAGTAGTGTAATATAAGTGAGTAAGTGATGTGAGTAGTGTAATATAAGTGAGTAGTGTAATATGAGTAGTGTAATATAATGTAAGTGAGCAGTTTAATATAAGTTAGTAATGTAATGTAAGTGAGTAATGTGATGTAAGTGAGCAGTGTATGAGTAATATGATGTAAGTGAGTTGTGTAATGTATGTTGTAAGTGAGTTGTGTAATGTATGTTGTAAGTGAGTGAGTAGTGTAATATAAGTGAGTAATGTGATGAGTGAGTAATGTGATGTAAGTGAGTAATGTAATGTGAGTAATGTGATGTGAGCAGTGTAATGTAAGTGAGTAGTGTAATGTGATGTGAGTAATGTGACGTAAGTGAGTAGTGTAATGTAAGTGAGTAATGTGATGTAGTAGTTTAATTTAAGTGAGTAATGTGATGTAAGTGAGCAGTGTAATATAATGTGATGTAAGTGAGCAGTGTAATGTAAGTGAGTAATGTGACGTAAGTGAGTAGTATGATGTAAGTGAGCAGTGTAATATAATGTGACGTGAGTAGTATGATGTAAGTGAGCAGTGTAATATAAGTGAGTAGTATGATGTAAGTGATAAATGTGACGTATGTGAGTAGTGTAATATAAGTGAGTAATATGATGTGAGTAATGTGATGTAAGTGAGAAGTGTAATATAAGGGAGTAATGTGATGTGAGCAGTGTAATATAAGTGAGTAGTATGATGTAACTGAGTAGTATGATGTAAGCAGTGTAATGTAAGTGAGTAATGTGATGTAAGTGAGCAGTGTAATGTAAGTGAGTAATGTGATGTAAGTGAGTAGTGTAATATAAGTGAGTAATGTAATATAAGTGAGTAGTGTAATATAATGTAAGTGAGCAGTTTAATATAAGTTAGTAATGTGATGTAAGTGAGGAGTGTAATGTAAGTGAGTAATGTGATGTAAGTGAGTAGTGTAAAATAAGTGAGTAATGTGAAATGAGTAGTGTCAAATAAGTGAGTAATGTGGTGTGAGTAGTGTAATGTGAGTAATGTGATGTAGTAGTGTAATATAAGTGAGTAATGTGATGTAAGCAAGCCCTGTAATATAAGTGAGTAGTGTAATGTAAGTGAGTAGTATGAAGTGAGTAATGTAATGTAAGTGAGTAGTGTAATATAAGTGAGTAATGTGATGTAAGTGAGAAGTGTAATATAAGGGAGTAATGTGATGTGAGTGAGTAATGTGATGTGAGCAGTGTAATGTAAGTGAGTAATGTGATGTGAGCAGTGTAATGTAAGTGAGTAATGTGACGTAAGTGAGCAGTGTAATATAAGTGAGTAATGTGATGTGAGTGAGTAGTGTAATATAAGTGAGTAATGTAATGTAAGTGAGTAATGTGATGTGAGCAGTGTAATGTAAGTGAGTAATGTGATGTGAGTGAGTAGTGTAATATAAGTGAGTAGTGTAATGTAAGTGAGTAATGTGATGTGAGCAGTGTAATGTAAGTGAGCAGTGTAATGTAAGTGAGTAATGTGATGTAAGTGAGTAGTGTAATGTAAGTGAGTAATGTGATGTAAGTGAGTAGTGTAATATAAGTGAGTAATGTGATGTAAGTGAGTAGTATGAAGTGAGTAATGTAATGTAAGTGAGTAGTGTAATATAAGTGAGTAGTGTAAAATAAGTGAGTAATGTGATGTAAGTGAGTAATGTGATGTAAGTGAGAAGTGTAATATAAGGGAGTAATGTGATGTGAGTGAGTAGTGCAATATAAGTGAGTAATGTGATGTGAGTAGTGTAATGTAAGTGAGTAATGTGATGTGAGCAGTGTAATGTAAGTGAGTAATGTGACGTAAGTGAGCAGTGTAATATAAGTGAGTAATGTAATGTAAGTGAGTAGTGTAATATAAGTGAGTAGTGTAATATAAGTGAGTAATGTGATGTAAGTGAGTAATGTGATGTAAGTGAGAAGTGTAATATAAGGGAGTAATGTGATGTGAGTGAGTAGTGCAATATAAGTGAGTAATGTGATGTGAGTAGTGTAATGTAAGTGAGTAATGTGATGAGCAGTGTAATGTAAGTGAGCAGTGTAATGTAAGTGAGTAATGTGATGTGAGTGAGTAGTGTAATATAAGTGAGTAATGTGATGTGAGCAGTGTAATGTAAGTGAGTAGTGTAATGTAAGTGAGTAATGTGATGTGAGTGAGTAGTGTAATATAAGTGAGTAATGTGATGTGAGCAGTGTAATGTAAGTGAGTAGTGTAATGTAAGTGAGTAATGTGATGTGAGCAGTGTAATGTAAGTGAGTAATGTGATGTAAGTGAGTAGTGTAATGTAAGTGAGTAATGTGATGTGAGCAGTGTAATGTAAGTGAGCAGTGTAATGTAAGTGAGTAATGTGATGTAAGTGAGTAGTGTAATATAAGTGAGTAATGTAATATAAGTGAGTAGTGTAATATAATGTAAGTGAGCAGTTTAATATAAGTTAGTAATGTGATGTAAGTGAGGAGTGTAATGTAAGTGAGTAATGTGATGTAAGTGAGTAGTGTAATATAAGTGAGTAATGTGAAATGAGTAGTGTCAAATAAGTGAGTAATGTGGTGTGAGTAGTATGATGTGAGTAGTGTAATGTGAGTAATGTGATGTAGTAGTGTAATATAAGTGAGTAATGTGATGTAAGCAAGCACTGTAATATAAGTGAGTAGTGTAATGTAAGTGAGTAGTATGAAGTGAGTAATGTGACGTAAGTGAGCAGTGTAATATAAGTGAGTAATGTGATGTAAGTGAGTAGTGTAATATAAGTGAGTAATGTGAAATGAGTAGTGTCAAATAAGTGAGTAATGTGGTGTGAGTAGTATGATGTGAGTAGTGTAATGTGAGTAATGTGATGTAGTAGTGTAATATAAGTGAGTAATGTGATGTAAGCAAGCACTGTAATATAAGTGAGTAGTGTAATGTAAGTGAGTAGTATGAAGTGAGTAATGTGACGTAAGTGAGTAATGTAATGTAAGTGAGTAATGTGATGTGAGCAGTGTAATGTAAGTGAGCAGTGTAATGTAAGTGAGTAATGTGATGTGAGTGAGTAGTGTAATATAAGTGAGTAATGTGATGTGAGCAGTGTAATGTAAGTGAGCAGTGTAATGTAAGTGAGTAATGTGATGTAAGTGAGTAGTGTAATATAAGTGAGTAATGTGATGTAAGTGAGGAGTGTAATGTAAGTGAGTCATGTGATTTAAGTGAGTAAGTGTAAATAAGTGAGTAATGTGGTGTGAGTAGTATGATGTGAGTAATGTGATGTAGTAGTGTAATATAAGTGAGTAATGTGATGTAAGCAAGCACTGTATTATAGTGAGTAGTGTAATGTAAGTGAGTAGTATGATGTGAGTAGTGTAATATAAGTGTGTAATGTGATGTAAGTGAGTAATGTGATGTAAGTGGTAGTGTAATATAAGTGAGTAGTGAGTAGTGTAATATAAGTGAGTAATGTGATGTGAGTAGTAATATAATTGAGTAATGTAAGTGAGTAGTATGTTTTGAGTAGTGTAATGTGAGTGAGTAATATAACATGAGCAGTGTAATGTGAGTAGTAGTATGATGTGTAAGTGAGTAGTATGATGTAAGTGGTAGTATGATGTAAGTGAGTAGTATGATGTAAGTGAGTAGTATGATGTAAGTGAGTAGTATGATGTAAGTAGTGTAATGTAAGTGAGTAGTGTAATATAAAGGAGTAATGTGATGTAAGTGAGTAGTGTAATGTAAGTGAGTAATGTGATGTAAGTGAGCAGTGTAATATAAGTGAGTAATGTGATGTAAGTGAGCAGTGTAATATAAGTGAGTAATGTGATGTATGTGAGCAGTGTAATATAATGTGATGTAAGTGAGGAGTGTAATGTAAGTCAGTAGTGTAATATAAGTGAGTAATGTGATGTGA
Source organism: Gobiocypris rarus (assembly GCA_023029165.1). NCBI lineage: Eukaryota > Metazoa > Chordata > Actinopteri > Cypriniformes > Gobionidae > Gobiocypris > Gobiocypris rarus. The sequence continues at coordinate 25,812,729 of CM040922.1, read as the reverse complement.
GTAGTGTAATGTGAGTAATGTGATGTAAGTGAGTAGTGTAATATAATTGAGAAATGTAAGTGAGTAGTGTAATGTGATGTAAGTGAGTAGTGTAATATAATTGAGAAATGTAAGTGAGTAGTATGATGTAATTGAGTAGTATGATGTAAGTAGTGTAATGTAAGTGAGTAGTGTAATATAAAGGAGTAAAGTGATGTAAGTGAGTAGTGTAATAAGTGAGTAATGTGATGTAAGTGAGCAGTGTAATATAAGTGAGTAATGTGATGTAAGTGAGCAGTGTAATATAAGTGAGTAATGTGATGTGAGTAGTGTAATATAAGTGAGTAATGTGATGTAAGTGAGCAGTGTAATTTAAGTGAGTAAAGTGATGTAAGTGAGCAGTGTAATATAAGTGAGTAATGTGATGTAAGTGAGCAGTGTAATATAAGTGAGTAATTTGATGTAAGTGAGCAGTGTAATATAAGTGAGTAATGTGATGTAAGTGAGCAGTGTAATATAAGTGAGCAGTGTAATATAAGTGAGTATTGTGATGTGAGTGAGCAGTGTAATATAAGTGAGCAGTGTAATATAAGTGAGTAATTTGATGTAAGTGAGCAGTGTAATGTAAGTGAGTAATGTGATGTAAGTGAGCAGTGTAATATAAGTGAGTAATGTGATGTAAGTGAGCAGTGTAATATAAGTGAGTAATGTGATGTAAGTGAGCAGTGTAATATAAGTGAGTAATGTGATGTAAGTGAGCAGTGTAATATAAGTGAGCAGTGTAATATAAGTGAGTAATGTGATGTAAGTGAGCAGTGTAATATAAGTGAGTAATGTGATGAGTAGTGTAATATAATTGAGTAATGTAAGTGAGTAGTGTAATATAAGTGAGTAATGTAAGTGAGTAGTATGTTTTGAGTAGTGTAATGTAAGTGAGTAATATAACTTGAGCAGTGTAATGTGAGTAGTATGATGTAAGTGAGTAGTATTATGCAAGTAGTGTAATGTAAGTGAGTAGTATGATGTATAGTGTAATGTAAGTGGTAGTGTAATATAAAGGAGTAAAGTGATGTAAGTGAGTAGTGTAATATAATGTGAGTAATGTGATGTAAGTGAGCAGTGTAATATAAGTGAGCAGTGTAATATAAGTGAGTAATGTGATGTGAGTAGTGTAATATAATTGAGTAATGTAAGTGAGTAGTATGTTTTGAGTAGTGTAATGTAAGTGAGTAATATAACATGAGCAGTGTAATGTGAGTAGTATGATGTAATTGAGTAGTATGATGTAAGTGAGTAGTATGATGTAAGTGAGTAGTATGATGTAAGTAGTGTAATGTAAGTGAGTAGTGTAATATAAGGAGTAATCTGATGTTAGAGAGTAGTGTAACGTAAGTGAGTAATGTGATGTAAGTGAGCAGTGTAATATAAGTGAGTAATGTGATGTAAGTGAGCAGTGTAATATAAGTGAGTAATGTGATGTAAGTGAGCAGTGTAATATAATGTGATGTAAGTGAGGAGTGTAATGTAAGTCAGTAGTGTAATATAAGGAAGTAATGTGATGTAAGTGAGCAGTGTAATATAAGTGAGTAATGTGATGTGAGTAGTGTAATGTGAGTAATGTGATGTAAGTGAGTAGTGTAATATAATTGAGAAATGTAAGTGAGTAGTGTAATGTGATGTAAGTGAGTAGTGTAATATAATTGAGAAATGTAAGTGAGTAGTATGATGTAATTGGGTAGTATGATGTAAGTAGTGTAATGTAAGTGAGTAGTGTAATATAAGTGAGTAATGTGATGTAAGTGAGCAGTGTAATATAAGTGAGTAATGTGATGTAAGTGAGCAGTGTAATATAAGTGAGCAGTGTAATATAAGTGAGTAATGTGATGTAAGTGAGCAGTGTAATATAAGTGAGTAATGTGATGTAAGTGAGCAGTGTATATAAGTGAGCAGTGTAATATAAGTGAGTAATGTAAGTGAGCAGTGTAATATAAGTGAGTAATATGATGTAAGTGAGCAGTGTAATATAAGTGAGCAGTGTAATATAAGTGAGTAATGTGATGTAAGTGAGCAGTGTAATATAAGTGAGTAATGTAAGTGAGCAGTGTAATATAAGTGAGTAATGTGATGTAAGTGAGCAGTGTAATATAAGTGAGTAATGTGATGTAAGTGAGCAGTGTAATATAAGTGAGTAATGTGATGTAAGTGAGCAGTGTAATATAAGTGAGTAATGAGTAGTGTAATATAAGTGAGTAATGAGTAGTGTAATATAAGTGAGTAGTGTAATATAAGTGAATACTGAGTAGTGTAATATAAGTGAGTAGTGTAATATAAGTGAGCAGTGTAATATAAGTTAGTAATGTGATGTAAGTGAGTAATGTGATGTAAGTGAGCAGTGTAATGTAAGTGAGTAATGTGATGTAAGTGAGTAATATAAGTGAGTAATGTGATGAGTAGTGTAATATAGTGAGTAATGTGGTGTGAGTATTATGATGTGAGTAGTATAATGTAAGTAATGTGATGTAAGCACTGTAATATAAGTGAGTAGTGTAATGTAAGTGAGTAATGTAATGTAAGTGAGTAGTGTAATGTAAGTAGTATGAAGTGAGTAATGTAATGTAAGTGAGTAGTGTAATATAAGTGAGTAATATGATGTGATTAATGTGACGTATGTGAGTAGTGTAATATAAGTGATTAATATATTGTGAGTAATGTAAGTGAGTAGTGTAATATAAGTGAGTAATGTGATGTAAGTGAGTAATGTGATGTAAGTGAGCAGTGTAATGTAAGTGAGTAATATGATGTAAGTGAGTTGTGTAATGTATGTTGTAAGTGAGTTGTGTAATGTATGTGAGTAGTGTAATATAAGTGAGTAATGTGATGAGTGAGTAATGTGATGTAAGTGAGTAATGTAATGTGAGTAATGTGATGTGAGCAGTGTAATGTAAGTGAGTAGTGTAATGTGATGTGAGTAATGTGACGTAAGTGAGTAGTGTAATGTAAGTGAGTAATGTGATGTAGTAGTTTAATTTAAGTGAGTAATGTGATGTAAGTGAGCAGTGTAATATAATGTGATGTAAGTGAGCAGTGTAATATAATGTGACGTGAGTAGTATGATGTAAGTGAGCAGTGTAATATAAGTGAGTAGTATGATGTAAGTGATAAATGTGACGTATGTGAGTAGTGTAATATAAGTGAGTAATATGATGTGAGTAATGTGATGTAAGTGAGAAGTGTAATATAAGTGAGTAATGTGATGTGAGCAGTGTAATATAAGTGAGTAGTATGATGTAACTGAGTAGTATGATGTAAGCAGTGTAATGTAAGTGAGTAATGTGATGTAAGTGAGGAGTGTAATGTAAGTGAGTAATATGATGTAAGTGAGTAGTGTAATATAAGTGAGTAGTGAGATTTGTAATATAAGTGAGTAATGTAATATAGTGAGTAGTGTAATATAATGTAAGTGAGCAGTTTAATATAAGTTAGTAATGTGATGTAAGTGAGGAGTGTAATGTAAGTGAGTAATGTGATGTAAGTGAGTAGTGTAATATAAGTGAGTAGTGAGATTTGTAATATAAGTGAGTAATGTAATATAGTGAGTAGTGTAATATAATGTAAGTGAGCAGTTTAATATAAGTTAGTAATGTGATGTAAGTGAGGAGTGTAATGTAAGTGAGTAATATGATGTAAGTGAGTAGTGTAATATAAGTGAGTAGTGAGATTTGTAATATAAGTGAGTAATGTAATATAAGTGAGTAGTGTAATATAATGTAAGTGAGCAGTTTAATATAAGTTAGTAATGTGATGTAAGTGAGGAGTGTAATATAAGTGAGTAATGTGAAATGAGTAGTGTCAAATAAGTGAGTAATGTGGTGTGAGTAGTATGATGTGAGTAGTGTAATGTGAGTAATGTGATGTAGTAGTGTAATATAGTGAGTGATGTGATGTAAGCACTGTAATATAAGTGAGTAGTGTAATGTAAGTGAGTAGTATGAAGTGAGTAATGTAATGTAAGTGAGTAGTGTAATATAAGTGAGTAATGTGATGTAAGTGAGTAATGTGATGTAAGTGAGAAGTGTAATATAAGGGAGTAATGTGATGTGAGTGAGTAGTGCAATATAAGTGAGTAATGTGATGTGAGCAGTGTAATATAAGTGAGTAATGTGATGTGAGTGAGTAGTGCAATATAAGTGAGTAATGTGATGTGAGCAGTGTAATATAAGTGAGTAATGTGATGAGCAGTGTAATATAAGTGAGTAATGTGATGTGAGCAGTGTGATGTGAGGAGTGTAATGTAAGTGAGTAGTGTAATATAAGTGAGTAATGTGATGTGAGTGAGTAGTGTAATATAACTGAGTAATTAATGTAAGTGAGTAATGTGATGTGATTTATGCGATTTACAGTGTCCTTATTACAGGGACAATCCTGGAGCAACATGGAGTAAAGTGCCTTGCTCAAGGACACACTGGTGGTGACCACTGGGATTGAACCAGCAACCTTCTGTTTATCAGTTCCATGGTGTAACCCACTGGACCACCATCTCCGCTAATGAGTAATGTGATGTAAGTGAGTAGTGTAATATAAGTGAGTAATGTGATGTAAGTGAGGAGTGTAATGTAAGTGAGTCATGTGATTTAAGTGTAAAATAAGTGAGTAATGTGGTGTGAGTAGTATGATGTGAGTAATGTGATGTAGTATTGTAATATAAGTGAGTAATGTGATGTAAGCACTGTATTATAAGTGAGTAGTGTAATGTAAGTGAGTAGTATGATGTGAGTAGTGTAATATAAGTGTGTAATGTGATGTAAGTGAGTAATGTGATGTAAGTGAGTAGTGTAATATAAGTGAGTAGTGAGTAGTGTAATATAAGTGAGTAGTGTAATATAATGTAAGTGAGCAGTTTAATATAAGTAATGTAATGTGATGTAAGTGAGTTGTGTAATGTATGTAAGTGAGTAATGTGATGTAAGTGAGCAGTGTAATGTAAGTGAGTAATATGATGAGTTGTGTAATGTATGTTGTAAGTGAGTTGTGTAATGTATGTGAGTAGTGTAATATAAGTGAGTAATGTGATGTGAATGAGTAATGTGATGTAAGTGAGTAATGTAATGTGAGTAATGTGATGTGAGCAGTGTAATGTAAGTGAGTAGTATTATGTAAGTGAGTAGTGTAATGTGATGTGAGTAATGTGACATAAAGTGAGCAGTGTAATATAAGTGAGTAATGTAATATAAGTGAGTAGTGTAATGTGATGTGAGTGAGTAGTGTAATGTAAGTGAGTAATGTGATGTAAGTGAGCAGTGTAATGTAAGTGAGTAATGTGACGTAAGTGAGTAGTATAATATAATGTGACGTAAGTGAGTAGTATGATGTAAGTGAGCAGTGTAATAGAGTAGTATGATGTAAGTGATTAATGTGACGTATGTGGTAGTGTAATATAAGTGAGTAATATGATGTGAGTAATGTGATGTAAGTGAGAAGTGTAATATAAGTGAGTAATGTGATGTGGTGGTAGTGTAATGTAAGTGAGTAATGTGATGTATGTGAGTAGTGTAATATAATGTGATGTAAGTGAGCAGTGTAATGTAAGTGAGTAATGTGACGTAAGTGAGTAGTATGATGTAAGTGAGCAGTGTAATATAATGTGAGCGTAAGTGGTAGTATGATGTAAGTGAGCAGTATGATGTAAGTGAGCAGTGTAATATAAGTGAGTAATGTGATGTGAGTGAGTAGTGCAATATAAGTGAGTAATGTAATGTAAGTGAGTAATGTGATGTGAGCAGTGTAATGTAAGTGAGTAATGTGATGTAAGTGAGTAGTGTAATATAAGTGAGTAATGTGATGTAAGTGAGGAGTGTAATGTAAGTGAGTCATGTGATTTAAGTGAGTAGTGTGATGTAAGTGAGCAGTATGATGTAAGTGAGCAGTGTAATATAAGTGAGTAATGTGATGTGAGTGAGTAGTGCAATATAAGTGAGTAATGTAATGTAAGTGAGTAATGTGATGTGAGCAGTGTAATGTAAGTGAGTAATGTGATGTAAGTGAGTAGTGTAATATAAGTGAGTAATGTGATGTAAGTGAGGAGTGTAATGTAAGTGAGTCATGTGATGTAAGTGAGCAGTGTAATATAATGTGATGTAAGTGAGCAGTGTAATATAATGTGACGTAAGTGAGTAGTATGATGTAAGTGAGCAGTATGATGTAAGTGAGCAGTGTAATATAAGTGAGTAATGTGATGTGAGTGAGTAGTGCAATATAAGTGAGTAATGTAATGTAAGTGAGTAATGTGATGTGAGCAGTGTAATGTAAGTGAGTAATGTGATGTAAGTGAGTGTAATATAAGTGAGTAATGTGATGTAAGTGAGAGTGTAATGTAAGTGAGTCATGTGATGTAAGTGAGCAGTGTAATATAATGTGATGTAAGTGAGCAGTGTAATATAATGTGACGTGAGTAGTATGATGTAAGTGAGCAGTGTAATATAAGAGTAGTATGATGTAAGTGATAAATGTGACGTATGTGAGTAGTGTAATATAAGTGAGTAATATGATGTAGTAATGTGATGTAAGTGAGAAGTGTAATATAAGTGAGTAGTAATGTAATGTAAGTGAGTAATGTGATGTGAGCAGTGTAATGTAAGTGAGTAATGTGATGTAAGTGAGTAGTGTAATATAAGTGAGTAATGTGATGTAAGTGAGGAGTGTAATGTAAGTGAGTCATGTGATTTAAGTGAGTAGTGTGATGTAAGTGAGCAGTATGATGTAAGTGAGCAGTGTAATATAAGTGAGTAATGTGATGTGAGTGAGTAGTGTAATATAAGTGAGTAATGTAATGTAAGTGAGTAATGTGATGTGAGCAGTGTAATGTAAGTGAGTAATGTGATGTAAGTGAGTAGTGTAATATAAGTGAGTAATGTGATGTAAGTGAGTAATGTGATGTAAGTGAGCAGTGTAATGTAAGTGAGTAATATGATGTAAGTGAGTTGTGTAATGTATGTTGTAAGTGAGTTGTGTAATGTATGTTGTAAGTGAGTTGTGTAATGTATGTGAGTAGTGTAATATAAGTGAGTAATGTGATGAGTGAGTAATGTGATGTAAGTGAGTAATGTAATGTGAGTAATGTGATGTGAGCAGTGTAATGTAAGTGAGTAGTGTAATGTGATGTGAGTAATGTGACGTAAGTGAGTAGTGTAATGTAAGTGAGTAATGTGATGTAGTAGTTTAATTTAAGTGAGTAATGTGATGTAAGTGAGCAGTGTAATATAATGTGATGTAAGTGAGCAGTGTAATGTAAGTGAGTAATGTGACGTAAGTGAGTAGTATGATGTAAGTGAGCAGTGTAATATAATGTGACGTGAGTAGTATGATGTAAGTGAGCAGTGTAATATAAGTGAGTAGTATGATGTAAGTGATAAATGTGACGTATGTGAGTAGTGTAATATAAGTGAGTAATATGATGTGAGTAATGTGATGTAAGTGAGAAGTGTAATATAAGGGAGTAATGTGATGTGAGCAGTGTAATATAAGTGAGTAATGTGATGTAAGTGAGTAGTATGATGTAACTGAGTAGTATGATGTAAGCAGTGTAATGTAAGTGAGTAATGTGATGTAAGTGAGCAGTGTAATGTAAGTGAGTAATGTGATGTAAGTGAGTAGTGTAATATAAGTGAGTAATGTAATATAAGTGAGTAGTGTAATATAATGTAAGTGAGCAGTTTAATATAAGTTAGTAATGTGATGTAAGTGAGGAGTGTAATGTAAGTGAGTAATGTGATGTAAGTGAGCAGTGTAATGTAAGTGAGTAATGTGATGTGAGTAGTGTCAAATAAGTGAGTAATGTGGTGTGAGTAGTATGATGTGTGAGTAGTGTAATGTGAGTAATGTGATGTAGTAGTGTAATATAAGTGAGTAATGTGATGTAAGCAAGCACTGTAATATAAGTGAGTAGTGTAATGTAAGTGAGTAGTATGAAGTGAGTAATGTAATGTAAGTGAGTAGTGTAATATAAGTGAGTAATGTGATGTAAGTGAGTAATGTGATGTAAGTGAGAGTGTAATATAAAGGGAGTAATGTGATGTAAGTGAGTAGTGCAATATAAGTGAGTAATGTGATGTGAGCAGTGTAAGTAAGTAATGTGACGTAAGTGAGCAGTGTAATATAAGTGAGTAATGTGATGAGTGAGTAGTGTAATATAAGTGAGTAATGTAATGTAAGTGAGTAATGTGATGTGAGCAGTGTAATGTAAGTGAGCAGTGTAATGTAAGTGAGTAATGTGATGTAAGTGAGTAGTGTAATGTGAGCAGTGTAATGTAAGTGAGTAATGTGATGTAAGTGAGTAGTGTAATATAAGTGAGTAGTGTAATATAAGTGAGTAATGTAATATAAGTGAGTAGTGTAATATAATGTAAGTGAGCAGTTTAATATAAGTTAGTAATGTGATGTAAGTGAGAGTGTAATGTAAGTGAGTAGTGTAATATAAGTGAGTAATGTGAAATGAGTAGTGTCAAATAAGTGAGTAATGTGGTGTGAGTAGTATGATGTGAGTAGTGTAATGTGAGTAATGTGATGTAGTAGTGTAATATAAGTGAGTAATGTGATGTAAGCAAGCACTGTAATATAAGTGAGTAGTGTAATGTAAGTGAGTAGTATGAAGTGAGTAATGTAATGTAAGTGAGTAGTGTAATATAAGTGAGTAATGTGATGTAAGTGAGAAGTGTAATATAAGGGAGTAATGTGATGTGAGCAGTGTAATGTAAGTGAGTAATGTGATGTGAGCAGTGTAATGTAAGTGAGTAATGTGACGTAAGTGAGCAGTGTAATATAAGTGAGTAATGTGATGTGAGTGAGTAGTGTAATATAAGTGAGTAATGTAATGTAAGTGAGTAATGTGATGAGCAGTGTAATGTAAGTGAGCAGTGTAATGTAAGTGAGTAATGTGATGTGAGTGAGTAGTGTAATATAAGTGAGTAATGTAATGTAAGTGAGTAATGTGATGTGAGCAGTGTAATGTAAGTGAGCAGTGTAATGTAAGTGAGTAATGTGATGTGAGTGAGTAGTGTAATATAAGTGAGTAATGTAATGTAAGTGAGTAATGTGATGTGAGCAGTGTAATGTAAGTGAGCAGTGTGATGTAAGTGAGTAGTGTAATATAAGTGAGTAATGTGATGTAAGTGAGGAGTGTAATGTAAGTGAGTCATGTGATTTAAGTGAGTAGTGTAAAATAAGTGAGTAATGTGGTGTGAGTAGTATGATGTGAGTAATGTGATGTAGTAGTGTAATATAAGTGAGTAATGTGATGTAAGCAAGCACTGTATTATAAGTGAGTAGTGTAATGTAAGTGAGTAGTATGATGTGAGTAGTGTAATATAAGTGTAAGTAGTATGATGTAAGTGAGTAGTAGGATGTAAGTGAGCAGTGTAATATAATGTGACGTAAGTGAGTAGTATGATGTAAGTGAGCAGTATGATTTAAGTGAGCAGTGTAATATAAGTGAGTAATGTGATGTGAGTGAGTAGTGCAATATAAGTGAGTAATGTAATGTAAGTGAGTAATGTGATGTAAGTGAGCAGTGTAATGTAAGTGAGTAATGTGATGTAAGTGAGTAGTGTAATATAAGTGAGTAATGTGATGTAAGTGAGGAGTGTAATGTAAGTGAGTCATGTGATTTAAGTGAGTAGTGTAAAATAAGTGAGTAATGTGATGTGAGTAGTGATGTAAGTGAGTAATATAAGTGAGTAATGTGATGTAAGTGAGCAGTGTAATATAATGTGACGTAAGTGAGTAGTATGATGTAAGTGAGCAGTATGATTTAAGTGAGCAGTGTAATATAAGTGAGTAATGTGATGTGAGTGAGTAGTGCAATATAAGTGAGTAATGTAATGTAAGTGAGTAATGTGATGTAAGTGAGTAATGTGATGTAAGTGAGTAGTGTAATATAAGTGAGTAATGTGATGTAAGTGAGGAGTGTAATGTAAGTGAGTCATGTGATTTAAGTGAGTAGTGTAAAATAAGTGAGTAATGTGGTGTGAGTAGTATGATGTGAGTAGTGTAATGTGAGTAATGTGATGTAGTAGTGTAATATAAGTGAGTAATGTGATGTAAGCAAGCACTGTAATATAAGTGAGTAGTGTAATATAAGTGAGTCGTATGATGTGAGTAGTGTAATATAAGTGTGTAATGTGATGTAAGTGAGTAATGTGATGTAAGTGAGTAGTGTAATATAAGTGAGTAGTGTAATATAATGTAAGTGAGCAGTTTAATATAAGTTAGTAATGTAATGTAAGTGAGTAATGTGATGTAAGTGAGTAGTGTAATATAAGTGAGTAATGTGATGTGAGTAGTGTAATGTGAGTAATGTGATGTAAGCAAGCACTGTAATATAAGTGAGTAGTGTAATGTAATGTATGTGAGTAGTGTAATGTAAGTGAGTAGTATGAAGTGAGTAATGTGATGTAAGTGAGCAGTGTAATGTAAGTGAGTAATATGATGTAAGTGAGTTGTGTAATGTATGTTGTAAGTGAGTTGTGTAATGTATGTGAGTAGTGTAATATCTATTCGTTTCTGTTTGTTGTTAAAAAAAAAAAAAAAACTGTCCTGTGTTTTGTGTTTCGTGAGACTTGTTACAGCGCTTGCGTATTGTTGCCCTTGACTGGTGTTGGGTGCTTCTATTACTCTCATTTGTAAGTCGCTTTGGATAAAAGCGTCTGCTAAATGACTAAATGTAAATGTAAATGTAATATAAGTGCGTAATGTGATGTGAATGAGTAATGTGATGTTAGTGAGTAATGTAATGTGAGCAGTGTAATGTAAGTGAGTAGTATTATGTAAGTGAGTAGTGTAATGTGATGAGTAATGTGATGTAAGTGAGCAGTGTAATATAAGTGAGTAATGTAATGTGATGTGAGTGAGTAGTGTAATGTAAGTGAGCAGTGTAATGTAAGTGAGTAATGTGATGTAAGTGAGTAATGTGACGTAAGTGAGTAGTGTGGCGTAAGTGAGTAGTGTAATATAAGTGAGTAGTGTAATGTAAGTGAGTAATGTGATGTAAGTGAGTAATGTGATGTAAGTGAGTAATGTGATGTGAGTGAGTAGTGTAATGTAAGTGAGTAGTGTAATATAAGTGAGTAGTGTAATGTAAGTGAGCAGTGTAATGTAAGTGAGTAATGTGATGTAAGTGAGTAATGTGATGTGAGTGAGTAGTGTAATGTAAGTGAGTAGTGTAATATAAGTGAGTAGTGTAATGTAAGTGAGTAATGTGATGTAAGTGAGCAGTGTAATGTAAGTGAGTAATATGATGTAAGTGAGTTGTGTAATGTATGTTGTAAGTGAGTTGTGTAATGTATGTGAGTAGTGTAATATCTATTCGTTTCTGTTTGTTGTTAAAAAAAAAAAAACTGTCCTGTGTTTTGTGTTTCGTGAGACTTGTTACAGCGCTTGCGTATTGTTGCCCTTGACTGGTGTTGGGTGCTTCTATTACTCTCATTTGTAAGTCGCTTTGGATAAAAGCGTCTGCTAAATGACTAAATGTAAATGTAAATGTAATATAAGTGCGTAATGTGATGTGAATGAGTAATGTGATGTTAGTGAGTAATGTAATGTGAGCAGTGTAATGTAAGTGAGTAGTATTATGTAAGTGAGTAGTGTAATGTGATGAGTAATGTGATGTAAGTGAGCAGTGTAATATAAGTGAGTAATGTAATGTGATGTGAGTGAGTAGTGTAATGTAAGTGAGCAGTGTAATGTAAGTGAGTAATGTGATGTAAGTGAGTAATGTGGCGTAAGTGGTAGTGTAATATAAGTGAGTAGTGTAATGTAAGTGAGCAGTGTAATGTAAGTGAGTAATGTGATGTAAGTGAGTAATGTGACGTAAGTGAGTAGTGTAATATAAGTGAGTAGTGTAGTATAAGTGAGTAATGTGATGTAAGTGAGTAATGTGATGTAAGTGAGTAATGTGATGTGAGTGAGTAGTGTAATGTAAGTGAGTAGTGTAATATAAGTGAGTAGTGTAATGTAAGTGAGCAGTGTAATGTAAGTGAGTAATGTGATGTAAGTGAGTAATGTGATGTGAGTGAGTAGTGTAATGTAAGTGAGTAGTGTAATATAAGTGAGTAGTGTAATGTAAGTGAGTAATGTGATGTAAGTGAGCAGTGTAATGTAAGTGAGTAATATGATGTGAGTTGTGTAATGTATGTTGTAAGTGAGTTGTGTAATGTATGTGAGTAGTGTAATATCTATTCGTTTCTGTTTGTTGTTAAAAAAAAAAAAAAAACTGTCCTGTGTTTTGTGTTTGTGAGACTTGTTACAGCGCTTGCGTATTGTTGCCCTTGACTGGTGTTGGGTGCTTCTATTACTCTCATTTGTAAGTCGCTTTGGATAAAGCGTCTGCTAAATGACTAAATGTAAATGTAAATGTAATATAAGTGCGTAATGTGATGTGAATGAGTAATGTGATGTAAGTGAGTAATGTAATGTGAGCAGTGTAATGTAAGTGAGCAGTGTAATATAAGTGAGTAATGTAATGTGATGAGTGAGTAGTGTAATATAAGTGAGTAATGTGATGTAAGTGAGTAATGTGACGTAAGTGAGTAGTGTGACGTAAGTGAGTAGTGTAATATAAGTGAGTAGTGTAATGTAAGTGAGTAATGTGATGTGAGTGAGTAGTGTAATGTAAGTGAGTAATGTGATGTAAGTGAGTAATGTGATGTGAGTGAGTAATGTGATGTAAGTGAGCAGTGTAATATAAGTGAGTAATGTGATGTAAGTGAGTAGTGTAATGTGAGTATATTGATAGGATAGCATCTTGCAGTTGATGGAGATTTGTGGGATGCACATCCAGGACACGAAGCTTCGTTCCACCACATCCCAAAGATGCTCTATTGGGTTGAGATCTGGTGACTGTGGGGGCCATTTTAGTTCAGTGAACTCATTGTCATGTTCAAGAAACCAATTTGAAATGATTCAAGCTTTGTGACACGGTGCATTATCCTGCTGGAAGTAGCCATCAGAGGATGGGAACATGGTGGTCATAAAGGGATGGACATGGTCAGAAACAATGCTCAGGTAGGCCGTGGCATTTAAACCATGCCCAATCGGCAGTAAGGGGCCTAAAGTGTGCCAAGAAAACATCCCCACACCATTACACCACCACCACCAGCCTGCACAGTGGTAACAAGGCATGATGGATCCATATCTTAATTCTGTTTACGCCAAATTCTGACTCTACCATCTGAATGTCTCAACAGAAATCGAGACTCATCAGACCAGGCAACATTTTTCAGGAGATTTTCTTGACCAGGACCACACCCCTAAATGCATTGAAGCCACTGCCATGTGATTGGTTGATTAGATAATTGCATTACTGAGAAATTGAACAGGTGTTTCTAATAATCCTTTAGGTGAGTGTAAGTGAGCAGTGTGATGTAATATAAGGGAGTAGAATGATGACTAATCTTGTGCTTTGTTTTAAAGCACCTTTAAAGAAAAAATTCAATTGTGAAACACTATATAAATAAACCGAGTATCACATAAAACCACACACAAAAACAAACAAAAAACAACACAAGACGCATCAGTATTCAGTGTTGCATATAAATATAATTTATTACTTGTTTAAAAATTCTTTCTTACATTTTGTACAGAAACTTCACAGAGGAGATGCAAGCTTTCGCAAATTACATCATGAACGTGCCATAAAAGAATAAGTAACATCCTCACTATAAATATAATCGCATGATTGATAACTATGGAAAGCAACTGCTAGCATGTATAATTTGTTTGATAAAGGATGCAGAATTTGCATAGACAGCTTTAGAAATCTGGACAACAGAAGGTGAACAGAAGAGACGATGCTGGAAATCACAAACACTCAAATGGCTATTAGTTTAGTTGTTCTTTATACACGTATGTTTACTGCAGCACTATCGCATGCATCCATCGCTTCATGATCGGTGAACGTCCTCTGATCGGTTAAAGTCGCAGCGATTCACATGCCGTAACGAAACCACACAAACTGTCCTCAGCAAAGAGCCACACCGTACAAAAGCAACGTGATTATGATGAACTTATGAGTGACGACGTGTGGATTCTGGCCACTGAAGTTTATTCCTGAACTGCGTCCGTCACGCTTTAGTCCCAAAGCAGAAAGTGTCGAACATCCAGGACACGGCGAACGTTTACAAAACCGCACAACTGCTGCTGAAAGAGTTTAGTCCCTAGTTTATCTTTTTCTTCTAAATTTTGATTACATACAGATCACTATGCAACAAAACAATTAATAATAAAATGAAAACGTAATCATAGAATAATAATCATAATAACACTGTTAAACTTTACTGTATATATACAGGAGGCTGGACGTGTAGTTACAAGCTCTGTCCACTGGATGGCGCAATTAGACCAGTGAGAAAAAAACAAAACTGATATGAAAGGAAAGGAACGTATAAATAAAGGCATTTTTCAACACGCGTGTTTTCATCACCACGTCGAGGATGTCTGCGCGCCGCTCCCATGTTCGGCCCTGGTCATGTGACATGGCGGGGAGGGCGGAGGTCCAGTATTTGGACAGCAGAAGTCGCGTTTCCTGAGAAACTGATCCGACGAATAGAAAAACAAACAACTGTACCAGAAATCGTACAGACTCTTCCTCTTCCCTTGGGGTGTCACCTTTCAAGTCGACTTGTTTTGCGGTTTAAACGTGTTTGGAGCAGGTGTGCCGTCATCACGGTGATCTGGCAGCGATCTCAGTCGCCCGCCGGGACTCGAGCTCTCACGCCCTTCTGGGAAGTTCCTGCGCCCGGCGCCGTGGGCAGGTGTCAGTGCTCGTTTGCCATGGACACGATGTTCTCATGACGGCCCATTTCCTCCAGCACGGCGGCCAGGCGGTTCAGATTGCCGTCGGGGAAATGCTGCGCCTCCCACAGGTCCAGAATCACGCCGGTCGGACTGGATTTAGTGGCGAAGTAGTTGAGATACCTGCGGACACACGGGGGAAACTGCGCATTAGTTATGATTCATTTGTGTTGCATGATGGTTAATGAACATTATTACACAGTGAAAAACTATAAGTGTGCCAACTTTCGGGGTGCAAATAATTTTTTTTGAAAAAGTAAAGTCAATTGTAATAGTGTAAGTTCTAATGTATTTAAACCAACAATAAAATCAACTGAAAATATATAACCTTAAATAACAAACAAAAATAGAATGTGAAAAAAATATCAAACATTCAATTTGTTTATTTAAATTTGCTATATATATATATATATATATATATCTTTATATTTTGTTTTGTTTTTTGTGATGCATGGATCACGGTCATATCTGCAGATAATTCACGGGTGATTCAGGCTAAGAAAAAAAAACATTATTAATATCAACACATTATAATGATTTCTGTCTCATCCACCCATGACCCACAATTCTCTGGAATAAAGACTCAGGACTCTCGCTTCAAGGTAAAATGTAATGATTGTGTCACTCTATTACTTTTTTTCACCAACGTCTAACTCTTCAGGGGAAACCAATCAAGGAAAACACATGCCTAGAGCGCCTCCTAGTGCTCATTATATAAAACACACAGACAGTTTTCCAACATACTGATGGAACTATGAACGCATAATAACGCATTTAAAGCTGAATGTCTTGTCAGGCCTGATTGCAGACTCTCATTAGGCGCGCAGCTGCTTCACTTGTTTAAACCGTTATGGAGGGAAAACAGATCCGAGAGGAATTACTAAAAGGAGAATTAAAAACAAACTAAAAGGATGTGTGGGAGCGTTTGAGGAACTGTATCATAAATCATATCTTTGTTTGAGATGTGTGTGTGTGTGCGTGCGTGTGTGCGTGTGTGCGTGTGTGTGTGTGTGTGTGTGTGTGTGTGTGTGTGTGTGTGTGTGTGTGTGTGTGTGTGTGTGTGTGTGTGTGTGTGTGTGTGTGTGTGTGTGTGTGTGTGGGAAGTGACAGTGACGTTTAAGTTTGAAGACAGTAAAGCTTCTTTACGCCATTAAGACAATGCAGTTTTGCCAAAGAAGAACTTTTACTTTAAATAGACAGCTTTTCAATGAACATTTATCATATCACTTCACAGCGAGAATTAAATTATTAGGTAACACTTTAGAATAATGGACATTAGTTAACATTCGTTAACTACATTAGTTAATGCACTGTCAACTAACATGAACAAACCATGAACAGCTGGATTTATATTAACTAACGTTAACAAAGATGAACAAATACAGTAACAAATGAACATCTCATGGTTAGTTCATGTTGGTTAATACATTAACTAATGACCATTATTCTAAAGTGTTACCAAATAGTAGTGTGACCGTGACGATCAGGTATGGGTATCAAAATCAGATGAACAGAAGCACTATATATTCACACAGAGAACAGCTGATCTACACTGAGGAATATTACACTGATACTGGAGTTATGATCAGATAATGAACAGAAGCACTATATATTCACACAGAGAACAGCCGATCTACACTGAGGAATATTACACTGATACTGGAGTTATGATCAGATAATGAACAGAAGCACTATATATTCACACAGAGAACAGCTGATCTACACTGAGGAATATTACACTGATACTGGAGTTATGATCAGATAATGAACAGAAGCACTATATATTCACACAGAGAACAGCTGATCTACACTGGAGGAATATTACACTGATACTGGAGTTATGATCAGATAATGAACAGAAGCACTATATATTCACACAGAGAACAGCTGATCTACACTGGAGGAATATTACACTGATACTGGAGTTATGATCAGATAATGAGCAGAAGCACTATATATTCACACAGAGAACAGCTGATCTACACTGGAGGAATATTACACTGATACTGGAGTTATGATCAGATAATGAACAGAAGAGACGTGTGTCCAAACTTTTGAACGGTTCTTCCACTTTAAAATGAAGTGGTACTCTAACTCTGAAGACACACACACACACACACATGTCTGACCTGTCCAGGTATATACATATATATATATATATATATATATATATATATATATATATATATATATATATATATATATATATATATATATATATATATGTATCGATGCACTGAGATTCCTGCACACACACACACACACACACACAATCACACACACATTCAGCTTCAGATGCACTTCCTCGTCTCACAAAATCTTTCAAAAATTGTATAAAAAAATATGAACGATGTATGCATACATATATATATATATATGTGTGTGTGTGTGTGTGTATATATATATACATACATACATACACAAACATATTAAACTATTGAATAAATAATTAATTACTAACTGGAAATAAATGAAAGGTAAAAAGAACAAATCCCCAAAAAAAATTATAATAACAATAAATAAAATGTTCTGTTCTGAAATACAACTCGAAGGTGATTTTATAAAAAACATAAAACATTATTACTCATTAAAACAAAATGTCAAATGAGATGAATGCCTTTATCGTCAGTCGTTGGGGTTATTCTGATGGGTTTAAAGCAGAATCAGGACAGCCGGCTCTGAGCGTGAGATCAGCAGGATCTCCTGATGAAGGTCAGAGGTCGCCGGTGATTGGGTTTGATTCTGATGAGCCGCGGATCAGAGACACGTGAACATGGAGCCACTCCGATCATATACATACACTTTCATCACACTAACAACGCCACTATCTGCTCTTCTCTGATGTCACTTCCTTCATCATGTTTGACGCAGTCTTAATTTAGCGATGATGATGCTGATCTCTGACGCTTTCTCTGAGTGAGGTAATGAATGACTCTCAGACGCTGATAAGCGTGACTAGCGTGACTCTGCGGGTCTGTAGACTGTAAAAAAGATGGACGACGTGTTTCTACTTCCTTCCGCTGAAGAAAACTGAAGCCAAACTATCCCAGAGGAGCTGCGTGATCAAGGTCCCGCCCACGCTCCCGCTCCTGCAGACTCATTCGCTAGCACAGCTGTCAATCATGATGTTACACACCCGAACACACGTCAGCGATAAGAACTACTTTGGTGTAATTGTTTTGTTTTTGTTTGGCTCGCGTCCCATTGGATTACATGGAGAGGGCGGGGCTTCTGAGCTAACTCTGGGTTCAGACACTGACCTCAGACAGGGTGGTGTTGAGCTGGAAGATCTGTCCCTCTCCCTCCACCTGTCGCACACACAGCTTGCAGGACAGCTCGAGCGTGGCAGCACTGAAGCGCTCCAGGGTGAAGGTGCAGTGCAGGTTACGCTGAGAGCCGCTCCACACCTGCTGGAAGGGAAGCTCCTGCAACACACAAACACAACTCCCATTATCACTGCGACTCCGGCAGACGGACAAACAATCAAGTTACGTATGGCAAGTTTTCAGGAAGGTAATATATGCTGTATTATCCAGAATATATGTCATAGTGGGTCAAAACTGCAGTGCTGAGCGAAACAAACATTATAAAGTCCACAACACTGCGGCTCTAGTATCACCGAGACACTGTTAAAGGTTTATTAAGTATAAAGATAACTCTTATATATACTGTTATCATTCTAATTTTACTTTAAGTTTCAGCAATTATGTGTTTATATATATATATTTTTTTTTTTAAGAATTTTGTTTTTGTATTTATTATTACTTTTTTAAATGTTTTGTTTTTACATTTTACTTTAGTTTAGTAATTTTAGTCAATTTTATTAGATTTTTTAAAAATAAGTATATGGTTTTTATACATTTTACTTGAGTTTTTAAATAATTTTGTTGTTTTTGTCACTTTTATTATAATTTTTAATATGTCACAAGTTTTGTTCATTTTAATTTCAAGTTATTTTAGTACATCAAGTTAACTGAAATCAATTAAAATATAAAAATAATTTAAAGTTTATACAACAAATCCTTTGAACAGTTAAAGTACACATTTTGGAGTTTACTTGAGTAAAAATACAAAAGAACTTGATTTTTAATTTGCTAAAGTACTTTAGTGTGTGTGTGTGTGTGTGTGTGTGTGTTTGTGTTTTTACTAAAAAGTCCTGATTGATGAATGATATATTTATACTAGTCAGCCCTAATTAAGAAAGTTGTATTGCAAATAAACAAAAAAGTGTATTCTATTCCAACCATTAAACTTTAATGTGCTATCATCTGAATTTCAGTTAGTGATGATTCCAGTGTGCAAAGTAAACAAGTGAAATAACATCCCATATAGCCTTTTAAAAATGGCTAAAACTAAATACTATGCAAACATATTAGTTTTATATCGTTTGAAAATTAATTTGCAACCTACTTTTGCCCCATGAAGCTCAAACAATATTCATGGCTCATTTTGATTCATTGATTCAGTGAGTTGTTGACTCATCTGAATCAGTCTGATTCATGGATGAATCATATAGTGTGAACGGAGCAGAAAGACTCAAGTCGTTCATGAATCGGACATCGCTCGTGTGTCTCAGAGAGGGTGGTGCTTTCTTCAGATCAGAATAATGACGAATTACATGTTTTTATGGAATATAATGGAGTACAATATTATACTTTTGAATGTAGCAAAGTAAAAGTTTTCTGAAATAAAAACACACATACTTGACAACTGTACTGAGATACTTGATGACTTGTGTAAATGACGGCGCGTGTGTGTGTGTGTGTCAGGGTTCCTGCAGGTTTCACCAAGTCAAATTTAAGACTTTTTAAGACCTTTTTAAGACCATTATGAATGAAATTGAAAACCTATATCACGCAATTAAAAAATGTACATAATGAAATACAGAATCATAACATTACTTAAAGAATATTAATTTATTTAAATTGAACAAAGTATCAGTAAACTTGAACTTCCTCATAGCTTTTTTTTTTTTTTAGATATATATATCAAAATGATTTTGGTGGAAACATTTTGTGGTGGTCATTTCCAGAAATGTGCATGTTTTTTTTCATAATTAGGATGCCACATTTACCATATCATTATGTTAGATGCACAATAGTCACACATGACAATATAACAAACAAAATGCATGACTCTCACTTTAAGACCTACAGTAATGCGCAGATCCAATACTGACACACGTCCCAAACTTTTTTACACACAACATACCCGCCAATATGTGCATAGGGATAATAATGTGTGTGTTTGATCGTTCAAGAGTAATGAGCCTATAGACATAGATTCATATACTCGGGCAAGCGCTGACAGGAGGCAAGCACACGCACTGAATCCACAGCCAGTCTGATATCGGTCCATGGTTTAGACCGCTTTTATTAAATATTTTTAGCGCGCAATCGCCTTGGCGTTTATGCGAGACGGCAAGTGAGAAAGATTCCCCTTCACTTTCACGATCGTGGAACTGGAGAACTAATTCAGCTGAAGAATAAAATCCGTTATTTACAATCCGAAAGAGACTCGAGCCAATAACACGAAAGCTGATTGGCTGCAATATAAGATGCATGCTGGTCTCATTTGTAGTTGTAATACACTCACACACACACACACACACACACACACACACACACACACACACACACACACACACACTAAAGTGCTTCTGGAGCACTTCAATAAACATTAGAGGTAGCACTACATGGACGTAGGAAAATTAAGACCTGTTTAAAATTATTTAATACCTAGAACTCAATACTTACACGAATTTAAGACTTTTTAAGGCCTAAAATTTTGATTTTTAAATGTAAGACTTTTTTAGACTATTTAAGACCCCGCGGGAACCCTGGTGTGTGTGTGTGTGTGTGTGTGTGTGTGTGTGTGTGTGTGTGTGTGCGTGTGTACCTGGTATTTGGCGATGAGTTTGCTCTTCCAGAGGGTGTGCGGGACGTCGTGCAGCGACAGACGCAGGTTGTGGGTGCTGTCCTTGAAGTTCAGAGACTTGGGCTCGTCCAGCAGCTTCCCGCCCATCTGTTTCTCCATCTGAAGCACCTCCTGACGGACACACACAAACAGGAAGTCCGTCAGCGCTCAGCAGGAACAAACACGCAGTTCATCTGCCATCAACTCACACTTTTTAATGAGTTTTGAGAACATGGCTGGTTTGCGATTTAGTAGGACGTGCAGTGGGTTAATGTGTCGAGGGGTAAGAGAAATGATATTCATATTATTGTTTATATTCAGATGATGTTGTTGCAGGCCTGCTGACACCTACACTACATCTGCTGCTAACACCCACACACACACACACACACGCGCGCACACACACACACGGCTGTGAGACTTCAGTTTGCCAAGTGCTCATGATTTAACTCGTCACGCTGCACTTTTAAACTGAAGTGAGTTAAACTACAGGCTACAAACTATAATCAGCAAACTACTTTAAGCAACTTTTGAACACTTCACTATAAAGTTAACAAACAGAACGAACACTTCCACAGTATTCATTCGTCTGGGTTCAAGTTCATATTCTTTTCCATTTTTAACACAACAAGTTGTTGGTTAATATTTTATAGGGAAACAGGGTTATTGTTAAATTAAATTAAAATAAAGCTGAAATGAAATAGAAATACAGATTGTTGCCTTGACAATAAACTGAAATAAGCTGAATTTGAAGCACTAAAATTATTAACTGGAAATAAATAACTAAAAATAAATAGAAATGGTAACACTTTACAATAAGGTTGTATTAGTTAATGCATTAGTTAACATGAACTAATGATGAACTGCACTTATAAAGCATTTATTTATCTTTGTTAATGTTAATTTCAACATTTACTAATGCATGAATAAAATCTTGTTAGCATTAGTTAATGCACTGTGAACTAACATGAACAGTGGTGTTGTTCATGGTTAGTTTATGTTAACTAATGCGTTTACTAATGTTAACTAATACAACCTTATTGTAAAGTGTTACCATAGAAATAATAAACAAAATGAACATGAACTGATAAACCTAGAAAGCATGATCATTTATGTACAGTAAGGCATGGAAATCAAATGAATCATTTTTGAACTGATTCTTTTATACGAATCATCTCAAACTGATTCAGCTGAATGAATGCGATCATGGCCGGAGCTCTCTCCGTGTGTGCAACACAATGTGACCGACAGCTTCACGGCGAGGTGTGTGCTGACCTTCAGCGCGTCCTGCGTGTCGTCCAGACAGTAGACTCTGATGTTGAACTCCAGGATGGTGCAGCTCACGGGGCCGA
>CM040922.1:25735641-25783141 GCA_023029165.1 Gobiocypris rarus | reverse complement strand
CATTTCAGTCAGAGACCTTTACTTTAACAAATTTAATAAATTAATAAAGAACTTTACAGCCATTACTGAAGTAGAACAAACAAAAATAATATTAGGAGAGGGACAGACAGCAGCACTGGCTGCAGATACGTGTGTGTGCCACAGCCTGAGAGACAGCAGGTGAATGTGTGTGTGTGTGTGCGTCTGACCTCAGTGTGTTTCCCTACTGCCACCACAGTGACCCTCTCAGTACGTGTGTATATATGTTAAAACACTGTGGTATCAAATGTTCTAATGTTCTGTTTATTTAAGTTTAAGTTATGATGTAATATTTTCCTCTATTATTTTGATGTTTATTCTATCATTAAGATTATTATTTATGTTCATGTATGTATTATTATTTTTGTTCATATGATCCTAGCTTTGGCAATATTGTATAACTTACATTCATGCCAATAAAGCAAATTTGAATTTGAATTTGAATTTGAGAGAGAGAGAGAGAGAGAGAGAGAGAGACACAGAGAGAGAGAGAGAGAGAGAGAGAGAGAGAGAGAGAGAGAGAGAGAGAGAGACACAGAGAGAGACAGAGAGAGAGAGAGAGAGAGAGAGAGAGAGACAGAGAGAGAGAGAGAGAGAGACAGAGAGAGAGAGAGAGAGAGAGAGAGAGAGAGAGAGAGAGAGAGAGAGAGAGAGAGAGAGAGAGAGAGAGAGAGAGAGAGAGAGAGAGAGAGAGAGAGAGAGAGAGAGAGAGAGAGAGAGAGGAGAGAGAGAGAGAGAGAGAGAGAGAGAGAGAGAGAGAGAGAGAGAGAGAGAGAGAGAGAGATCGTTTTACATCATTTTCATTATAAATAATATTATGCGTTATTTGTTAACAGTGTAGATAAACACAGTTATTAGCTAGTAATCTTGAAATGGGTAAATATCTGCCAAATTATGCCAATAATTGTTCCCTTCAGTGTTATTTTAATATTACTTGGATATTATTATAGTATTTAATAATATTTTACATTAGCATTTATTTTTTCAGTTTTAGTAAGGTTTGCGCTTTCGTCATTTGTATTAGTATTTTTTATATATTTTATTTAGCTCAAATTTATTTTCATTTCAGTTTTAGTCATTTTAGTAATTATGTAAGTTTCTCATCTATTGTTTACAGGTTATTTTATATTTCAGCTGGATTACAATAACCAAAATAATAACACAACTGAAAATAATATACTATAATAATTATATTATATTATAAAAGTGTGTAAATTATACAATGATTATTATTTAGACATTAATATAATATAATAAATATAATTAACAGTGTGTACATTTTACGATATTTACTGAAATTTTTCAAGTTTGCAGTGTTTCATTTTAATTTTAGTTGAAATGTAATAATGTTGTCATGTGATTTTTCATCATTATATATAGTTTTAAGTAAAAGACCTTAAGTAAGGTTCTCTCACACTACTGAAGCCTGGTCTGATCACAGGAGCGCTTCACACACACACATCACAGATCGAGGTGCTGTCATGTGACTCTACGGCAGTAGTAGTGTTACTGGAGTGAGAGTAATGAGGGGTGTGAATGAGTGTTTTGAGGTGGTGTGAGTGTATCGCAGCTCTTGCGTGGGCCGTGTCGCCTCCTGCATGGCTAATTAACCGTCCACCATTGTGTTTGTGTGTGATAACAATAAAGGGCCGCGTGGAGGAGGGCGCGGGAGTTCTGTTCACAGCTACACCCTCGGCTCGCTTCAGACAAAAAACTTCTCCTCATCACCCCTGTTAATGACAAGGCCAGTGGGCCGCTATCGCACACTCGCCCGCGTCTCGTCCGACATCTATGCTGATAAGCCCTTCTTCATCGCCATCTTCTAATTAACTCTGGGTTTGTGTTGAGCAGAACCCGCGCGGGTGGATTCTCTGACAGCTGTCTGGGCTTTTGGTGTCCAGGCCGCCTGATATCCAACGGGACACCGGCCGGATCTCCGCAGGGGGTCGGCACATGTACAGACACGCATGCACACGGTCACACAAACAGATCAGATGCTTCAGAGCAACACGTCTGACCTCTGGCTGCTTCATTCCATGGATAACAGTGGAAAAATACACGGGTTATTTATAGGAAAACCAATGTCGTTCACTGTCCCACAATATCAACGTTTATTTCAAATGAGCTTTTTATGGTTTTAATTTCAGTTAATGATAATAGAGTGCAAAAGTCAGGATCCAGAAGTAAAAACTACGGCCTTTTTCTCTATATGGAATAGGGATGCGCGGTATACCGGTACTGGGAAAATACCGGTATATATTTTATTTCAAACGGTACGATATCATGATTTAGCTTGTTTCGATATTTGCTGCTGTTCGAAGTTCTCCGCTAGGTGGCAGCGCTACCCAAAATGACGTGAAACCGGCAAATGTGGCAACAGAATAAAATGAAAACAGCGGTTGAATCTCGCTCAACACGCACAAAACAAATTAATAAAGACAGGAGATGATGTGAAATTGGGAATTACTTTCCTTATACAACTTCTAAAGAACCATTAAACCTTACCAAGCATCAGGTGAGTGCATCATTCAAACGATCTAATTTAGACATTTATTTTCTTTCAGCACTGATCAACACACATTCATAAGATCATATCATTTAAATATAAAGATATCTCCGGCGTTCTTTTCAACCAGTGACGTTTAGACCTAATATTTGCATGCATACTATTGCACTATTTACATCCGCGAAAGACATAACCAACTGTGTTTATGTGACTACTCATGTGACATTTTTGACATAATTTCGTGTGTATTTGACTAAGGAAAAACATCTTAATTTGGAATGCGTGAGCTCTTTTGGCTTGTATGTTTGTTGTTGGTATGAACTCAAAGTGTTCCCATCCCATATGTATTACGAAATGCTATAAAATCGCTTGCATGTTCAAATTGGCAAGGTTTAAAAAGACGTAGTCAGTGATTTCCGTCAGCTGTCCTGCAACAGAAGCGAAAGTGTTGAATCTGCTCATTTGAGAGAATGGTCTCCATTCTCTCAAATGAGCAGATTCAACACTGCTGAAATTACTACTGTTGCAACACAGTAACGCTGAAATTACTTACAAGAAATTTTCCAAATGACTGATTGATGTGATAATCTTTGTTGATTAATTTAATAATAAACATTTGCGGTAATTTCCCGCTTCATAAACCCAAAACTTGCGAGAGTTAGTAATTATGCGCTATACCAGGTTAAAAATTCAGACCCTGTATGGTATCGATTTAATATCGGTACTTTGGTATTAGATTGTGGTACCGTACCGAAGCCAAAATTGTGGTATCGAGCCATCCCTAATATGGAAACTGATTTCAATGATAACTTATAAACCTATAAAGTCAGCCGTACTGTGAGCAACAAGGTTGTTGGCATTGCTTCTGTTAACGCGTCAGCCTGCATTATTTTAGATTTAAAATAATAGTTTTTAACAGCCGAATTCCTGGTGAAAAACTACATTACCCATGATGCCGTGCAGAAAATTCCACCAAAACGCACCAAAAGAGCTCTTTAGCCCCGCCCACTCCCATGAAGCACTGCGAGTGATGTAATCGAGTCAATCTATTTGAATCCATATGCATATTTGCAATAAACTTATTTGCTTTCTCTGTAGTTTTTATTTGATTATGTTGTTCACAAAGCTTAATGTGAATGTGATTAAGTTGTTGTTCTTTGTATTTTTGTCCGACTTTCATAGACTTTGTTGCTTTAAATCGAAAGTTTGTAATTTTGTGATTCACCTCGTGGCTTAAACTCTTTAATCATATTTGGCATTTCCAGGTCTTTATGCACATGCAATTCAACACATTAACCTGAGAGTTTGAGCTCAAGCTATTTATGAAATGTGTGTCAGATTTTGTATTTTTAGGGTTCTCACACAAGACAAGACCTTTCCAGCCATTGAAGATTTGTAGATTTTAGTCGTTCTCCATTCAATTAGATGGATCTGTACTTCTGTTAAACTCGATGGCCACCATATGAACTGCCTTTCTTAGTTGCCATGCTTTCTGTGGCTCCGCCCACTCACCTCCCACTGGCCCTGCTGTGATTGGCTCCTCAGCTGAATGAGCCAGTCCTCGCTGTCGGCCTCGGCGCAGTGGTGCATGGTGATGATTACGGGCCGCGTCAGAAGAGCTCCGGGAGGGCCACAGCTGACCACGGGACTCAGAACCGTCTCCTGAGTGTCGTCCACCAGCGGCCTGGAGACACACCACACAAAAACATCATGAGCATCTGTGGAGCGATGTTAAATGACAAAATAACCCGAATAAAGCTCATACACTACAAGGTTGAGTGAATGAGTCAATGACTCACTCATAAAGACTTCACTTGTGTAATTACTGGATGAATGAGTGTTTTTGAACAAATCTCTTGAATGAATGATTCAATGACTCACTCATAAAGACTTCACTTGTGTCATTACTGGATGAATCAGTGTTTTTGAACATATCTCTTAAATGAATGATTCAATGACTCACTCATAAAGACTTCACTTGTTTCATTACTGGATGAATCAGTGTTTTTGAACAAATCTCTTGAATGAATGATTCAATGACTCACTCATAAAGACTTCACTTTAGTGCTGCAAGCGTCGCCGCGTCATCGGCGACGTCGACCACGGAAATGCGTCGGCGATGCGTGAAATGCGCCAGCGCCATATCATACATTCATCTCGCGTAATAGCGGCTTCTGCTCCTGGGAATGGAGAGTTCCATTCTATCACAAAAACCTAGACCACGATTGTCAAAAGTATGGGGATACTTTAAACAGAGGCCAACCAAAATGGTCCTTTGTTCCCTTTGCAAAGCCGAAATGGCGTTAGGTTACCACGGCAGCACTGCGATACGAGCTCCTCACACCGGCTTCAGACCGCACACGCTAGCAGTGTGTTGGCAGGGCAGAAGCAGTGCGTATGGAAGAGCGGGAGCGCGTCAGTTGTACATTCACACTGGCTGCGTTTGCCTCGCGCAGCTGAACCGGCTCGTATATTGCAAATACAGACGAATATCGTCAATTCTGTCACTTTCCCGGTTTTCTCCTCCGACCTCTGTCTGTCTCGTGCTTTGATTAATGATGGGCAGCATATATCTTCTGCAAATGTGACTGTGTTCTCCTCTTTCCCAAACACACATGCATAACATGCTGTATAAAGGTAGTTTACGTGATAAAAGTACTCTTAATGTTAATATAAGTCTCTAGTTTTAATAATTTAAACAGGCATTTGAAGTTTGAGCAAAAACTGGCAGTGTGTTTTCCAGTATTTTATTTTTTTTAAATCACAGCGCCGGATGTCACATGGTGTTTGTGAAACACACAGAACACTTCACTACATGATTTCAAGGTGAAATTAGTTATTTTGCATGTTAATCAGGTCAGTTTTGATCAGAACAATGCACTGTGGCTTTAATTCAGCGTGAGCAGCGCACGTCAAAAATAGACCCTGCGCCGAACGATCGCGGCACTGGCGCTTCTGCTCTGCTCCTGCTACGCGCCGCGCTGCCTCTGCTGCGGTGTGAATGCACTCATCTGTTAACATGAGCGTTGGTAAAAATTTGCGCTGCTTACGCCCTGCTTACGCGTGCGGTGTGACATCCAGTGAACATGCTTAAGCTTCCATTTTCCACAACTGATGTGTGCGTTGATGAATGTTTATATGTGAATAAAAGCCTAAATTAAATCTGTTCATCATATAAAGTGATTGTGTCTCTTCAGAAAATGTGGACTAAACCACTCAATTAATTTGTATTAGTTTTACAATTTACGATAAACTATTTGAAGTGTCAAAGTGGTAGTTGCATTAGTGCTGCAATTATTGTGTTTGTTTTTTCTCAGGAAGAGGCAAAGCTTAGAAGAAGAATTCTTTCAAAATGTGTGTGAAATGCGTCGACGCGTCGCGTCATACATTCATCTTGCGTAATGGCCCCAGCTGGCGTTACACTTACCGATAACATACTCAACATGATTGTAAAAGATACTTTATGGCACTTTATTTTTGCATACTGTAAAACTAACTTGCAGTACTTTTGGTAAAAATTAATAAAAGTTGAAATATTATATTAGAAGTAGTACTTATCATTTTTTGTATAGTTATCCAAAGGATTCATTAGCTAATCAAAAAAAGAACACTAGATTGAAAAAATAATAATAATCGTTAGATTAGTCGACTAATCGAAAAAATAATCGTTAGATTAGTCGACAGAAAAAATAATCGTTAGTTGCAGCTCTACTTCACTTGTGTCATTACTGGATGAATCAGTGTTTTTGAACATATCTCTTAAATGAATGATTCAATGACTCACTTATAAAGACTTCACTTGTTTCATTACTAGATGAATCAGTGTTTTTGAACATATCTCTTGAATGAATGATTCAATGACTCATTCATAAAGACTTCACTTGTGTCATTACTGGATGAATCAGTGTTTTTGAACAAATCTCTTGAATGAATGATTCAATGACTCACTCATAAAGACTTCACTTGTTTCATTACTGGATGAATCAGTGTTTTTGAACGAATCTCTTGAATGAATGATTCATTGACTCACTCATAAAGACTTCACTTGTTTCATTACCAGATGAATCAGTGTTTTTGAACAAATCTCTTGAATGAATGATTGAATGACTCACTCATAAAGACTTCACTTGTTTCATTACTGGATGAATCAGTGTTTTTGAACAAATATCTTAAAATGAATGATTCAATGACTCACTCATAAAGACTTCACTTGTTTCATTACTGGATGAATCAGTGTTTTTGAACAAATCTCTTGAATGAATGATTCAATGACTCACTCATAAAGATAATTTTCTCCTCCATTTTGATCGCTTCCGTAGTCATCAGTGTTTATATCCAAATTATAAACTTTTATCCCAGTACTTCCATGATCATATGAATTATGTAAGAAATAATGATCCTGTGTGGTTAAAAAAAAAGACTTTGTGAAGCTGTTACCTATAAATGACAACGGATCCTTTGGGGTCAGAACACAGATCTGAATCGCTGTGATCACACTAGTCAAAGGTTTAATAGACAGAGACGAATGGTCCTTTAGGAATAAGAGTGTGTGGGTGTTTGAATCGAGATCACGATCTGAGATAAAGTTGATATTTTAATAAAGTGAAACTGAGAACTCTATTAACAGGTGAGCAATGAGAGAGCCTCCTCTGAACACTAAGAATGACACGAGCAGTCGTGTGTCTGGTACAGATGGGCATCTTCATGGGCGATAATACCCAGGATGAGGCTGTTTGTCAGGGCAGAGCTGCGGTTAGTGTGAGCGGCGCGGCGGGAGGACGATACCTCATGCTCTCCTTCCTGTGAACCGTCACGTACATCTCATAGACTCGTCCCTGAGGGATGGCGCCCGCTGGCACCAACAAGCTCACTCCTGCGGAGAGACACACACAAACACACACACCATCAGTCTGCCAGCCTGTGACCTCTGCCACCCCGTGCCAAAAGCCCTGTCAGTGCCAAACTCACAAACACTAGAACAGTCTCTGGAACTTTAATCATTTTCTCAAAACACTCTTTATTATGGAACGTTTTCCTCAAAATATTTAGTTAGATGTTCGTCTAGCGTTTTTTAAATGTTACGACTTGCTTCCGAGAACATTCAAAAGTAACATTCCATAATACATTTTTTTTTTTACATAGAAGTTAATAATAATAATTTGTTACATTTATAAAGTGCTATTTCTAGATACTCAGAACATGTTTCAGAGAACATTCAGAAATAATGTTTTCATGAGTTAATTTGTGATTTCTTCTGCGTAAGAGTGGAAATATCCCGACTGATGAATTCCTCCAGTCTCAGACTCATTGATTTCCGGCGTCCTTCACGTGAACTTCCCTTTGAGCGACTGTCACTCACCGACAGCACAGAGAAGAACCGCCTCAGCAGAGACCAGAGCGGCACTCAAGAGCCGAAGGACACACAGAGGAACAGCACTTCAGTCTGGAGCTGGACGACTGCTCACGTCTACATCAAAATCAACTCTTCATGAACTCAATTCATGCTCCTGCTGTTATTGTGAACGATTCATCAGTGCATGTTATTATATATAATAATATATTTAAAATATAATCTTCCTAATAATAATAATAATATTAATTTTAAACCCCTCTTCTTTATTTTCAGTATTGAGATATACAGTGGCTACGGAAAGTATTCAGACCCCTTTACATTTTTCACTCTTTGTTATATTTGCTAAAATCATTTAAGTTCATTTTTTTCTCATTAATGTACACACTGCACCCCATATTGACAGAAAAACACGTAATTGTTGACATTTTTGCAGATTTATTAAAAAAGAAAAACTGAAATATCACATGGTCCTTCACAAATCATTCTGATATGAGGATTTGGTGCTCAATAAACGTTTATGATTATTATTATTAATGTTGAAAACAGTTGTATACATTTTCAGGGTCCTTTGATGAATATAAAGAACCGCATTTCTTTGAAATAGAATCTTTTGTAACATTATAAATGTTTTTGACCAATTTAAAGTGTCCTTGATGAATAAAAGCATGAATTTCTTACTGACCCCAAACTCTCGTAGTGTGTAATGTAATTCAAGCTTTCAATTTCAGATAAAAGCTGTTCTTTCTGTTCATCAAAGAATCCTGAAAAAACTGTTTTCAACACAGCATCAGATCCTCATATGAGAGTGATTAGTGAAGGATCATGTGACACTGAAGACTGGAGGAATGATGATATATTCAGCTTTGATCACAGGAATAAATCACACTTTAAAATACATTAAAACAATGTATTTTAAAGTGATATACAAGATTTTATAGATTTTTGTTGTATTTTTATTTAAATAAATGCAGCCTTGGTGAGCAGAAGAGACTTCTTTCTTTCTTTCTTTTTTAAACCAACCTAATACGCAGGCCACAAGAAGTAATTGGTGGGTTTCTTTTTTTTTTTGGATCACTCTTACTCGGGACATGCTAGCTGGCAACATAGGATTCCATTCATTATGCTAAGCTAAGCTAGCGGCGACCCTGCCAAACTAAAACAATGCATGCACTAAAATGCATTTGTCCACATATCTAAATGTAGGAAAGAAGTTGAATAAGCCCTATTTCTAAAAACGCTGGAGTGTTCCTTTAAAGATCCCAAACTTTTGAACAGCAAACACACACACACACACACACACACACACACACACACACACACACACACACACACACACACACACACACACACACACCATTTCCTGCTGAATGTCTGTTTCGTTCTGGACATAAAACAGGCTGTGAATGTCATTTCATGTTTTTAAATGGTCTGTAAACGTATTACAGTGCACAAAAGAGTGAATCTTTTCAATTGAACATCATATTTCACCACATCTGAAAGTTTAGACACTTTAAGTGTTAGTCCAGTCCCAGTTAAATCCCGGGATCTTCTGTGTGCATTATCTGAGGAGTTGCAGGGAAAAGTGAATCGCACTGCGTGAAGAAACCCTCACATCCGCATCCTGTTAACAAGGCGTCAGGAATCCACATTTAAGACTCTTCCTCTCCGCTTTCCTCGGGGAACGGCGTGCATGCGGTACTGTAACGCTGGCGAGAGCGCCGGTTCCGTCATGAATGAGTGGCCTGCGGTCACGGTAGAGTCGAGGATGGGCGTCAGGCGTGAGAATGATCACCCTCTCAGAGTGTCCTAATCCCTTTATATCTAACCGGCCGTGGTAAGTCACTTTGTACACTGCTCGCAGCTAATTTATGAGCTACAAAGAGCCAGCGCCGCTC
Source organism: Gobiocypris rarus (assembly GCA_023029165.1). NCBI lineage: Eukaryota > Metazoa > Chordata > Actinopteri > Cypriniformes > Gobionidae > Gobiocypris > Gobiocypris rarus. Next base: position 25,773,369 of record CM040922.1, on the reverse strand, counting down.
TCATGGGGGCTGTAAAACTCACAGCATCCATGAGGAGCGCTCCGAGAGACACGGCCAGATCTATGGACTGCAGAGCTGAGTGCATGCTGCCATCATTCAACAAACCTCTGACACCAGGACACGCGAAATCTGACTTACAGGAAAGACATGCTGGTCCTCCAAGTGCCTCTGGGTAATGTATGTTATAATACATGGCAATATTATTAAACAGGTTTCTTCAATCAAATATTTAGGTGCTTATGTAGACAACTTATTATGCTGGTCTCCTCACATTAACAGTCTATGCTCTAGATTACAGCAAAGGTTATACTTCCTGCGAAGGTTAAAAGTGTTTGGAGTAAATCAGAAGATCTTGGTTTTGCTTTATCAATCTGTATTTGAGAGTTTAATTAGGTATGGAAACCTGACTGTTCAATTAAAAACAAAATTAGCACGACTAGTACACACAGCTCAAAAAATTATAGCGTTGAAGGATAAACAAATTATACAAGAGCTGTACGAGGCAAAAATATTGTTGCTGATGACACACATATTTTGCACATGTATTTTAATTGTTACCTTCAGGGCGACGATTTAGGGTTTTGAAGTGTAAGTCAAACCGTTACAAAAATTATTTTGTGCCAACTGCGGTTAAAATCTTAAATAGAGAATCTTATGTCTGATATATAATGCTGTATTTTTTTTTTTTTTATGGCTTTTATGTATGTAAGTATGTATGTATGTATTGTCCTATTGTACTCTGGCCGTGTTACGATGTCTAAGAAAAATTTCCCAGTAATGGGACAATAAAGTATATTCTATTCTATTCTATTCTATTCTATTCTATTCTATGTGATTGTAAAATAATTTAATGGCTCAATATAAAAGTAAATACTGTGCCGATATGAATGCCATGTTTCTTAAAAGGCTCCTGTGATGTTCTGAAGTAAGAGGTTGATGATCTAACGCTTCTCTCCAGTCCATCGCAACAGAAAATCACAAACATGAGCTCATTAACATATGACCACCCACATTTACAGAACACGCTTTCAGCAACTTGACCAGCCCTGAGATTATATATATATATTAAAAGTTGCAATGATGTTAAGTATATAAAGAAGAATACGGTTCCATTGGTTCACTTTAGTTAATGCATGAACTAACGAGTTGTAATAATGAACAGTACGTTAGTTACAGTGTTTATTAATCTTTGATAACGTTAGTTAATATACAACGGTACAAATGCTTAAAACATAAATGTTCATTGTAAACACAACTGATGGTTTCACTAATGCATCAGTATATGGTGAAGTTAACATTGACTAAGAGTAAGAAATGTTTGAAAAATATTATTCATTGCTGATTAATTCACGTATTTAACTAATGGAATCGTACTGTTGTTTCTAGAAATTTAAATAAATAAATATAATGTTTTAGTCATATTATCTTTGCATTACTGTATCAAGTAACAATGCTTAATTGCCATGAAAAAAATCATCCTAAAACAAGATTCATTTAAAGGCACAATATGTAATTTTTCAGCACAGGGGCGTGTCTTGATTCTTGAGTGGGCGGGGCTTATATTCTGCCGCGAGCGCTTCCGCTTCTTCCGCTCATGCGTGTGTGTGTGTGCACTGCAGTGAGCGAGATCATATTAGGCGGTAAAACATGGCACTCTGTGCGGTAAATCAAGAACAGCAGATTTACGCAATCAGACTAACTGTGTTGAGCTGGAGAACAATGATGAGTTTCTGTCCATCAATGATCCAAACCGTGTCTCATAAACACAGCAGATATTAAAGCGCCGCTAGTGTTGCCATGGTTACTGCACAATAACACCGGAGGGTCACGCGGGGATGATGTCACTGAGAGGCGACACACACACACACACACACACACACACACAAGCCAACAAAATATATAACACTGATCTAGTGGTTTTTGGATATTTGAATCTAAAAATCTTACATATTGTACCTTTAAATATACTTTCTTCTTTGTTTCTTCTGACAGTGGGGTTAAATATGAGTCTGGACCGGTTTGTGAGGAGATTGATGATCGCTTCAGTTACTATATTCAGACCCACTTTATATTAGGTGTCCTTAACTACTATGTACTAACATTTTAATTAATAATTTGATACATTGCACTTATTGTGTACATACATGTTTTTACATTGTACTTACATTTTAATAAATACCTGCATGTAATTACATCTGTAATTACACATTGACACTTCCCACACACCTAACCCTACCCTTAAACTTACCCATCCCACCACACCTGTCCCTAAACCTACCCTTAAACTTACCCTTACTACCACACCTGTCCCTAACCCTACCCTTAAACTTACCCATCCCACCACACCTGTCCCTAACCCTACCCTTAAACTGACCCATCCCACCACACCTGTCCCTAACCCTACCCTTAAACTGACCCATCCCACCACACCTGTCCCTAACACTACCCTTAAACTTACCATCCCACCACACCTGTCCCTAACCCTACCCTTAAACTTGCCCATCCCACCACACCTGTCCCTAACCCTACCCTTAAACTGACCCATCCCACCACACCTGTCCCTAACCCTACCCTTAAACTGACCCATCCCACCACACCTGTCCCTAACCCTACCCTTAAACTAACCCATCCCACCACACCTGTCCCTAACCCTACCCTTAAACTTACCCATCCCACCACACCTGTCCCTAACCCTACCCTTAAACTAACCCATCCCACCACACCTGTCCCTAACCCTACCCTTAAACTTACCCACACCACCACACCTGTCCCTAACCCTACCCTTAAACTGACCCATCCCACCACACCTGTCCCTAACCCTACCCTTAAACTTACCCATCCCACCACACCTGTCCCTAACCCTACCCTTAAACTAACCCATAACCCACCACACCTGTCCCTAACCCTACCCTTAAACTACCCACACCACCACACCTGTCCCTAACCCTACCCTTAAACTAACCCATAACCCACCACACCTGTCCCTAACCCTACCCTTAAACTGACCCATCCCACCACACCTGTCCCTAACCCTACCCTTAAACTGACCCTTACTACCACACCTGTCCCTAACCCTACCCTTAAACTGACCCATAACTACCACACCTGTCCTAACCTACAAAACTGACCCATCCCACCACACCTGTCCCTAACCCTACCCTTAAACTTACCCATCCCACCACACCTGCCACCTAATATAAAGTGGGGCCCTATATTTTGAGGAAAGATCGTGAAGACAAACATTTTCTTTTTGTTCGGTGAAATCCGTCGGCTGAAAAATCGATCAGCGTAAGAGCGGGAATGTCAACTCTACGGTCTGGGGTTTGGTGGCTCGGCCGTGGTTTGGTTTCACTACTCGAGCGGGCCTGAAATGTGTGTTTATGGGTCAGGCTGTAATTTCCTCTCCATCACCCACACTGGCCTGTTCCTTATAAAACCCAGAAGCTTCAATCAGCGCCTGGCATGGGAAAACACGATTACCGCCGAAACCACATGTGCACAATGACTTCAAGATGTGCACGATGAGTGGGTGATGATGGACACAGATCTGCACTGACCTGAGTTGGGCACGATCAGATGCCCTCCGAGAGCGTTGAAGGAGCCGAAGGCGGTGCAGGACGGGTCCCAGGAGCGCACCAGGGTCTGCGTGCGGCGGCTGATGGTGTCTCCGTCGATCAGGGCGTGCGGGAGCTTGGGAGAGAGTTTGGACGAGATGTCGGACAGGTCCTCCTGGGGCGTCACCATCCCGGACGAGTTGTACACCTTGATCTTCAGGTTGGGCAGCGGATCCAGAAGAGGCGAGTTGGTCATGGGGATTTTGTCGGCCACGTCGTGGAGGGCGTAAACGGGCCCTCTGTACAAGGCGGCGGCAGACGTCAGGTCAGGAGGAGCTGCGAGCAGGTCAGCTAAAGACACACAGATCAAAGAAACATTTAACACCAGTCACACATTACATCAAAATCAGACAACACCATGATGTACGGTAAGAGTGAAGAAATATAAGAATCTTAAATATGATTAGTCAAATCGATTAATCACGATTAATCGCATCTAAAATAAAAAACTATTTCGAATTGAAAAAATCCTCGAGGCAAAATCATCTGCCTCGATGCTTCGTTTAGTTCATTTAACTACACACGGATGTTGCAGAAATGTTTTTTGTATATAAGGAATCGGAGTGTGCGCGGATTGCGGTTAAATCCGCGATTCAGGTGGGTAAACATCCCAAAAATTGCGGGTGGATGAGAGAAATCATTGATGTGTTGATTTTAATTAAGACGCGTTACTCATTTCACGGTAAAACGCAATGAATGTGTCGCTCTTTAACTTTCGTTTTTAGCTCATGGCGAGATCAAAGACGAGAGAGACTGGCATCAGCACTGCTAATATCATTTAGTCTCGCTATTGTTAAATGAAGACAACTGTGTGTTGAGCTTCAGGATACGACAAGTTTGCGCGGCAGCTGAGGAGATACAAGCAATATTTATAGCTAACTTAATTAAACAAGCTGTGTTACAATGATGAATATGATTAGCTCAAAATGTAGATCTGTATGTGCGATGTACTTTATCTGAATTAAACACAAACTCATCTCTCGTGTCAACCCGTTTGGGTTATTTAAAACGTGTAATTTCGCCAAAGAAGATTTGTTTTAAAGCAATACGTCAGTGTAGCTAAAATGTGACGGTAGCATCGCGCTTACACTGAGGATTTGAGTTTATGATGATCGGGAGCTGATGGATGGTTTGTTTTTAACAGTGGATTCGGTGAAGTTATCCGCGCATCTCTAGTATGACCATCTGTACTCTTGTTCTTATTTCAAGTTTCCTTCCTGTCCAATATTTTTTTGCTTCTTACAAAAGCCTCACAGCCTTCAGAAGACAGTAAAGGCTTGTCATGCCTGAACTGAAGCTGAAACTTTAAAGTTAAGCTTTAAACATACATGCAATGTTTAGGCATTATTGCTATTTATATTAATATTATTTTGGTTTATTGGTTGTAGGTTTAGGTTTAGACTGAACTTTTTAAACTAATTTGAAATAGATTTTTATAATGTGGCAATTGAATGCATTAAAATGGGTTATTTTCACAGTTATTATGTATGCAATTTCAGCAATAAAACTTTATTTTTCTAAAAAGAAAACAAATTAGATGTTAATTTTAAGATACCTGTCTTATTTTCTCTTATATATTTAGTATTGCTCGTTAATAAAGAAAAAAAGAATCGATAGCTACAGCCCTAACTAAAATATAAATATATATACTAAAACTATTTAAAACATTTCTGTTAATTTAATTGAAGCTGAAATAAAAAATATAAAATAAGTTGAAATTAAGCAGTAAAATTACTAACTGGAAATAAATAAAAATTGAATATTTAAAAAAAAACGAATAATGACAAAATGCAAAACATTAGTATAATTAAAAAGAACATAAAAATATTAAAATATGCTGATATGCTACTCAAGAAACATTGGTAACACTTTACAATAAGGTTTCATAAGTTAACATGAACTAATAATGAACTGCACTTATAAAGCATTCACTTACAGTATCTTTGTTAATATTAATTTCAACATTTACTAATGAATTATTAAAATCTTGTTAGCATTAGTTAATGCCCTGTGAACTAACATGAACAATTGTATTTTTTATTGACTAACGTTAACAAGGATGAACTAATGCTGAACAGAGGTGTTGCTCATGGGTAGTTCATGTTAACTAATGCATTAACTAATGTTAACTAATAAAACCTTATTGTAAAGTGTCACTGAAACATTTCTGATTATTATCAGTGTTGAAAACGGTTTCATATGTTTGTGGAAACTGATATAAATATTATCATTTATTTACAGAAAGTTCAAAAGAACAGCATTTATTAAAATAATCTTTTGTAACATTATAAATGTCTTTACTGTCACTTTGAATTTAATGATGAATGTATACATTTTATTCTAAACTAATCTTACTGACCCCAAAGGTGAACAATAGTATACAAATATAAAAAAATAAAAGCTACTGTACATATTAATAATGTACCGTAAAATGTAAATAACCGTTTAGTCGGGTTTCCTTTCCCGTGCCGTCATTGGCCCGTTCAGCACATGATGGTGAAGCATTATTAACGCGTCCGAGGTGTGATGAAGCTCTTCTCCCTGAAGAGCGGTGTATATTCAGGGCATCATTAGTCTTTTCCTCGTTACTGTCTTTATCTTTACGGCAGCGGGATGGGCACTGCCCCGCCCACCAGAGCAGACTGAGCCAATCCATCACAGGTACACACATGAATATTCATGAGCGTGGTGAGTGGGCGGGGCCTCGTGCCCTCATCCTCCTCTGCATCGGACCCACAGCACGCGACTCCACTGACACCGCTAATTACAGCATTACACTTCTGCCTCCGTGACCACCGTCTACCACTGAGACCTGGAGATCCGGGAGAGGTCCCGAAACACGCTTCAGAGCGGTTCATGAGCTGTTAAGATCACTTCAGGCTGAATCTGGGGTTTCACTTTCAGCTCTAGCCAATTAAAGCACTTTACACTGCACAACAGCACACCATATCCATCTGAACATGACAATCCTGTCCTGTTCACTCACTTCATCACATACACACCATATTCTCACGGACATCTGGGGTGTAAACAACATGAGTCCCCATTGACTTCCATTACACGGACAATCCTTTGTTAGTAATTCATTTTTTTAAATTAATATTTTGAATGTTTTTATTTTTATATTTGCATTTGAGTAATTTAGTTGCATTTTTATTACATTTTTACTACCGTATTCATTACATTTTATTGTGATATTTTTAAATATGTTTTTTTTTGTTTTAGTTATTTTAGTACAGCAAGTAAATACATTTTATTTTTTAATTTGAATTTAATTTTTATTAACTTTTATTTTAGTTTTAGTTATTTTAGTACAGCAAGTAAATACATTTATTTTATTTTTTTTATTTAATTTAAATTCATTTTCATTTAATTTTTAGTGATTTTAGTACAGCAAGTAAAATAAATGAGAAATTATGAAAAAGAAATAAGTTAAGGGTTATTTATACATATATTTAATATTTTATTTCTAACACTAGACTATTTTAGTTCATGTTTATTTATTTATTTTTTGTTTAATGATCTTAGTTTTATTTAACTATAATAAATCTGAAAGATAAAAATGTCATAAAGCTTTAGAACTTTTTTAACCCTTTAAATTGGAGTTTCCGATATTTTTTATAAAATATAAAAAATACAAATTAAATTAAAACATAAATATATAAATAAATAATATCCAATTAAAACCCTTGCTTAAATTGCATAATACATTTATAAGTAATTTTTTGTGTTTACAGGTACAATTTTGAAAATGTTATTAAATTATTGAAATATTTACTTAAAATCCCGGAGACTTGAAGTAAATATTCTAGCTGAAAGGTGTTCAACGGGCAGAAATAACTGCTGATTGCTGTGTTCTGGGTCTGTTTTCCTGACGCTCCCGGTTCCGGCTCTTCCTCACGGTTTACACGCCGCTGCCATAACACCTCTCGCTCACGTAACTCCGGCTGATGGGTAATTAACACTGAATGTGCCAGACAGACCAAGCTAATTACAGCGTCATGATAACTTGCAGATTGCCTTCACATCAAGCTGACAAGCATTCTAATGGCAGGAAACTCCCGCGCCGCACGTCTTTGTGCTCCCCCGCTTTGAATTATGAGCATCTCCTCCGTTCTTTTCACATCAGCGAGACTCTGACACACATCAATTCATCACCGGCAAAATGACCTGCCACTTCCTTTATCATTACAGTGACACTGACACAGAAAGAGAAATGTCATCCGGTCACTGCGCTCGTGACTGGACTGAGACTAGTGATGGGTTAGCCACGGGTCAACAAGAGTAGTTTCAGCTCACCTCACCCATTTCAGAAATATATATCAGAAACCCCAATCAAATATAGTCATGTTGGGTGGACTGAAAGCAGCCTGATTTACTGAGTGCTAACTGACTAAACGTTATTAAAAATATTACATAACCACCATCCGATTGTGTCACTGCACTGTTGTCTGTCTTCTGCTCACCAAGGCTACATTAATTCGATCATAACTCCAGTAAACAGTGAAATATTCCTCAGTGTGAATGTATAGTAAAGTGTAACATGATCCTTCACTAATTCTCATATGAGGATTTGAAACGTTTAATACTGTTATCAGTGTTGGAAACAGATCATATTTTCCAGACTGCGACTAAAACCGTCGCATTTGCGACTCAAAATATTAATTTGCGAGTGATATTTTTGCTGAGATCGCCACTGGTGACCATATAAATTTACATGTTATGATTAAAGTCACCATGAAATCCAAAACTGACCATTCTTATTTTGTACGTAAAACTGTAATGCTTATTATTTTTGTCCAGCAGCCATCTCACCCTGAAGCCCAAGACTGGTTTCCCACTGAAGCTAAGCCGGGATGAGCCTGGTCAGTATCTGGATGGGAGACCAACTGGGAAAACCAGGAGTCTGCTGGAGGAGGTGTTAGTGAGGGAAGCAGTGACCCTGTGGTCAGTGTGGGTCCTAACTTCATCAATTCTCTAAGGATGAAATCAAGCCCCCCCCCCTACATTTTTCTAATTTCAGAAGCCGTTTCACTCGGATATACATCCGTGGAGGAGAGAAAAAAGAGCAATCGCAACTTCCAGTTCATACCGACTTTAAGAAATTGCGTGTCTTTTTGCCAGCATGTTCTGTGATGAGTAGCCCATCACATCTTTAGTTACCTAATTTTACCCTAACATGTCATCAGGGATGCGTTACATAAATTTTCCTTAACATTATTTTATTTATCGTCTATATTGATGAGCCCTTTTTGTATCACTTTACTTGAAGGGGTGTGCAGAAGACTACCTTCATAATCAGTGTCATCGCTCAGTGATGTTATTTTTAATGTAAAGATGATATTATTTGAGATGTCTGTTATGACAACTTGACATTACCAAGACAACATAACCTAAACCATAAATTATTTTATAACAGCGTCATGAATGTTTTATTTTTGTGGGGGTTTTTTTAAGTTTCCTCCACCAGCTCCTACAGAAGGTCAGATAATAGACAATTTCAAATGTCTTAAAAATATGAATAAAATCCAATAATAATAATTAAAATGGATACAATTATATTGCATTGCATTTGGAGACCCTAAATGACCAGTCCAATGGTGGGTTAAGCCATGCAGCGTTTGGTCCATATCACTGCAAAAACAGCAACAGCATCCCACACATTTATATTCTCCTGAAATGCTCTCTCACATCCCGGATGAGTCCAGATAAGAGCCCATCCTACCGGCATACCCCTGACCAGCGCCACTCCATCATCTGGAGCTGAGTTTTCAATGACTCCATTTCCTCTGTGACGCCATAGGTCAAGAAAAATATTCATGACACTGTTATAAAATAATTCGACAGAGTATTAACACATAACTCTGATAATATTTAATATTGTAATACTTGAGTTTGATAATTAATCTGCTATGTCATGTTTATGACAGGTTATGATGTCTTGGTAATGTCAAGTTGTCATATCTCAAATGGGATCTTTGCATTAAAAATGACAATTGGTCATGCTGTGAAATCCAGCCACTGTGGAGGTCTCTCTGAAGCATACTCTGTTAATATGGAACCTGAGCCTTGTATTGGACTTTTAGGAGCAGAGAATGATTTGTGTAATAAGTATCAAACACAGGCCATTTCACTTTGTATGATGCTTGCAAAAAGACTAATTTTACAGATGTGGAAAGCTGATTCTGTCCCTACTTTTGAAATATGGGTCAGAGAACTGGGAAACATGTTGCATTTGGAAGAACTGAGATTTATACTAAAAGATAAACTATATGTGTTTGTTAAGATTTGGAAACCAATAAGACGGTTCCTACAGGAGGACTGAACAAGATCTATGTATATTTAATACGGTTGCCTTTCATTAGGCGAAAATATTTTGTATATCGACCCCGGCACATGCATACAAAATGTATTATGTATGAGCTCTAGATTTAACCTTCCACAATACGTGTATAAGATGGTTCTTGCGGATGGGGTTCTGAAGCTTTACTGTTCAGAGTAAAGTAGTACTATATAGTTTAGAGAAGGTACAATGGAACCTTAAAATTTGAGATATAACTTGTATAGTTTTTGTACGTCGAAATTATGTGTATGTGCTGTAATAAGAAAATTAAAATAAAGTGATAAAAAAAAAAAAAAATGACAATTGAGTGACACTTGTCATAAACATGCATAAAAACTCCTTCATATTCATGACAGGTGTCACGTCAGTCTTATGCACACCCCTTCCGTGTGACAGACCTTTCTGAAGGATCCTAGTTCACCTTTGGCTGTTTTGAGCACTTGAACTGATGTTTAAGACGCTGTTGTGCAGTATTGAGGTGTTCGGTCTGATTTGGATTTTAGAAAATAAACATGATTTCTCATCTTACAAATCAATTGATTCTTATTTTCACTGGGATGTCTCAGTTTTTGAGTTGAGCCTATATTCAGTATGAGTAAAATACTTAAGTACTGTTAGGGTGTACTCACACTAGGGACGGTTGCCATGAACCGGGCCCGAGTACGATTGCCCCCCCTCCCCACTCCCCCTCTGGCCTGCACTCACATTGGGTTTCAGCATTCGTGCCGGAGCACGCTTACGTCATTATGGTGCGACAGTTTCGGGATAAACAGGAAGAGCGTCATGAGCGTCATGATATCCATGACGAAGAAGATAGTCACGGATTTTTCTTAATATATCTGTTTTTATGTCCAGCTGTTCTTGTATGCTCTCATCTGCCCAAATTTCCAACAAGCATTGCACCTCTGCCGTAGACCAAAGCGACCCTTTCCCCGCAATGTTGGTTTTGGAGTGTCGCAAAACCGTGACGTCACGCGTCCTGTTCCGCATGTGAACCGCGCCCGAGTCCAACCGAACCGTGCTCTGGCCCACCTCTTCCAAGCGAGCAGCACCGGGGCACGGTTCGGAGCACTCACACTAGTCAAACGAACCGCGCTTTGGTGGTCAAACGAACTCGGGCACGGTTCAAACTGGCTAGTGTGAGTACACCCTTAATATCAGATCCTCAAAGACTTTTACTCAAGTCGCATAGGATTTGGTGACTTCTAATGGAGTCGTTTTCGCTGTACTTTTACTCAAGTATGGTTTTCAGGTACTCTTTACACCTCTGCAGAAAAGACATTCAATGCCTTAAAAAAAAAACAGCTATAGAAAGATGCATTTTGCTAAATATATGCAGTGCATATCACTATATCATGCACTTTATGCACTAATCCTTAACTTAAAGAAGGAATGGAAGGAGCTAAAGTGAAATGAAACACCGCTCATATAACTGCATGTGAAGAGCTGCCTGTCACCAGATTTATCAAACTATACTCACTGATGCTGATATTATCACGGTCGTTGGTTCAGATTCTGTGTATTTGTGACTGTATGTAGTTCTCAAGTTGGAAAAGCACTTCAGTTCCTGCTTTAAAGGGTTAGTTCACCCAAACATGTAGCTTCTGTCATTGATTCCCCCCCCTCATGTCGTTCTCCACCCGTGAGCCCTTCGTTCATCTTCAGACACAAATGAAGATATTGGTGTTGAGATCCGATGGCTCAGAAAGGCCTCCATTGACAGTGATGTCATTTCCTCTCTCAAGACCCATAAAAGGCACTAAAGACGTCGTTACAGTCCATCTCTCTACAGTGGCTCTACAATCATTTGATGAAGCCATGAGAATAATGTTTGTGCGTAAAAAAACACTAAATAACGACTTTGGCCGATTTCAAAACACGGCTTCCTGAAGCTTCGGAGCGTTGGGAATCAGTGAATCGAATCAGCCGTACGGGATTTCAGCAGTTTGACACGTGATCCGAACGGCTGATTCGATTCACTGATTCCCAACGCTCCGAAGCTTTAGGAAGACGTGTTTTATAATCGGTCATCTCTTTACAAGTCGTTATTTAGTGTTTTTTTTGCACAAACACTATTCTCATGGCTTCATCAAATGATTGTAGAGCCACTGTAGAGAGATGGACTGTAACGACGTCTTTAGTGCCTTTTATGGGTCTTGAGAGAGGAAATGACATCGCTGTCAATGGAGGCCTTTCTGAGCCATCGGATCTCAACACACATCTCTTCATTTGTGTCTGAAGATGAACGAAGGTCTCACAGGTGGAGAACGACATGAGGGGGGGGAATCAATGACAGAAGGTACATGTTTGGGTGAACTAACCCTTTAAGTGAATCTCAGTTCCCAGGACTTCCACACGACGGATGGAAATGCTGAAGCTGTAAAAGGAGGGCAGACGTGACAACACATGACAAAAATAAAACCTGCTTATTTTTTGTGCCGCCTGTTTTTTTCCCTTATCGGAGCCGATGGCTGTTTAATTGATTGTTGGTCTGGAGCCCTGTATATTGAATCTTTTGTAACATTATAAATGTCTTTCCTGTCACTTGCTGAGTGTTTATCTTGTATGATAGAAAATGTAAAATAATATTTTGACTAATAATAATAAATTGACTAGTTGACCATCACTCCTGACTGAGACTTTAAGCTCTTCTTTTATACTCATGAAGAGCAATTTCCAGATAATGAAATTAAAATATATTTTCACTAGGCCTGTAAATCTCCCATATTAACGGGAAGCCCGTCCCGTACCTGTCCGAGCCGTCTTGATGTTGACCGGCTGGAATCCTCCGTTGAGCGCTGATGAATCCATGATGTCCGAGTCGAAGTCTCGGTGGTTCTTCCGGTAGACGAACAGCGCCACGATAACGGAAATCACCAAACACATGATGACGGCGATGACGATGCCCACGTAAAGAGCCACATCATCCGTGCTGGGGGCCGCTGGAGACACACACACACACACACACACACACACACACACACACACAAGATCAGTCTCTCACGGCTGATTTATAGCACTTTTATTAAAGCGGTGTTAAATTAGCAGGGAGATTCTATCTGGGGTGCAATATCCTCACTGATCGCTGGAGATATTAATAACTCAGGACTTCATTACTGTCCCGTAGCGAGAGGAACCTGTGATGTTGAAAATGTGCTGACGAAACATCTTACAGTCATGTAGTCTGCACAAACATGTGCTCACTATCAAACAGCAACTCAAGTGCGTTTAGTATAATGGACACTGAGTGCATCTCATCCCATCAACCTGAGTCTGTTTATGATATTACTTTGAGTCTTTAGGTTTGAACTCAAGCGTTTCATAACTCGAAGCTGCTTTTGCACTGATGTCATATGATATGAATCACGCATGAATCATCTGATCTGCTGCTTCGTGTCCATCGAGATCCAAATCAAAAGAGAAAACACTCCTTTACATGTATGCATTAAGCAGACGATTCTGTCTTTGAGAAGGGTTTTATTCACTGAATTATAGTTGTTGGAAAAATATTAGATTCTTGCTGGAAAGATGAAAATAAAAGTAGTGTAAAAAAAGTGTATAATTATGTATATTTGAATACACACACACACACATGTATTTAAGAAATGTGCATGTATATTCTGTACACTTAAAAAAATATTGTTGGTTTAACTTAAAAAAGCAAGTAATCTGGCTGCCTTAAAATTGAGTTCATTTAAATAAAAAATTTGAGTTAATACAATGAAGGAAATTGGTTTAGTAAATAGAAACTCTAAATATTATTGTATCTGAACCTCATAAATTAAAAACATGTTGTGGTAAATCATGAAAATAGCACAATTTGGCATGTTTTACTGCATTATAACAAATAAAACACAATTACACAATATGTTTACTAAATCTTTTAATAATATTTGAATTAAGGGATGTCGATTCTAAAAAATGTTCAGTGTATTAACTCAATTTTAATTTCAAAGGCACCCAGGTAACTTTTATATTATTTTTTTTTTTACAGTGTATATATATATAAAATCTATTTTTTAAATATATACATGCATGTGTATTCAAATATACATAGTTTGGATGTGATCAATCAATTTGACACCAATATATATATATATATAATTATTACAAATTTACTTAAAATAAATAATACACACACACATATATATATATATATAATAATAATTATTATGAATTTCAAGCTAAATCAACTGTATTTTATAATGATTAGTGCTGTTCTCAAAGCTGATTGGTTAATACATCCTTTCAGCCGTAACGATGATGTAAAATGACTCTGAAATTATGAATATAAGGTTTGTCACACCCAAATGGACACAGAAATATATAAATGTTTGTGAAATAATGTTACATTTACTGTAATGAATGAATGCAAAGGTGAAAAAGATAAGTTGTGTTATGAGACAGACACAAGAACAGATCTGAGACACGTGTGTGTGTGTGTGTGTGTGTGTGTGTGTGTGTGTGTGTGTGTGTGTGTGTGTGTGTGTGTGTGTGTGTGGACTGGTAATCCCTACGGTATGGGGACAAAATGTCCCCACAAAGATGGCAATATCCAAAATCCTTGTCCTTGTGGGGACATTTTTTGGTCCCCATGAGGAAAACATCTTATAAATCACATTAAGTGATGTTTTTGAAAAAGTAAAATGCAGCATATCTCCTGTGATGGGTAGTGTGTGTGTGTGTGTGTGTGTGTGTGTGTGTGTGTGTGTGTGTGTGTGTGTGTGTGTGTGATGGGTAGGTTTAGGGGCAGGGGCAGGGGCAGGGGCAGTGTGTGTGTGTGTGTGTGTGTGTGTGTGTGTGTGTGTGTGTGTGTGTGTGTGTGTGTGTGTGATGGGTAGGTTTAGGGGCAGGGACAGTGTGTGTGTGTGTGTGTGTGTGTGTGTGATGGGTAGGTTTAGGGGCAGGGGCAGTGTGTGTGTGTGTGTGTGTGTGTGTGTGTGTGTGCGTGTGTGTGTGTGTAAAGCAGATGAAGAATATGAGGATATGATCTTCAGATCGGTCTGGCCTGTGTGTGTGTGTGTGTGCGTGTGTGTGTGTGTGTGTGTAAAGCAGATGAAGAATATGAGGATATGATCTTCAGATCGGTCTGGCCTGACTGTGTTTCCTCATTTCATCACGGATCAGACATTCCTTTCCGTCAGTCCTCACATCTATTCTACCCTCGGCTCTTTCCGTCTCAGAGAAGAGTCCCGATGATTGTGAGGAATGGAAACTTTGACAAGCCATCATTAGAAGCAATACTTTGGCCTCATTTCCATAGAAACAGTCCTTTTGTCCCCCTGATAATTGTGAAAAATGCAATTTCCTGTCAAAGCAGTGACAAGTGTGGAAAGGGCTGTAATATAAAGGTGTCAGGCTCTGAACACACGACAGGAAACCATTGATCCCTGCATCGATACGGAGCGCAGGCGCAGGTCACCTCCTGTCTGACCAATTAAACCAGCGCATGCTCCTAATTCGCTCATTTGCGCTCGTATTGAACTCTCTGAGCGGAGAGCTGTGCTGTGGATGTGAGCCCGCGCCGCTCTCCTCCTCCTCCTCCAGCAGAGGGCGCTGTCAGCCATCACTGACTCCACTGATGCTCATCCTCTTCCTGTCCTGGACTTCACTACACCTGACTCCTCACGCTCTGCATGCCTTAACATCGCGTTCATTCACTGGGATCAAACCGCCAGGAGCTGCACTGAAAACACTGGACCTCTTAAGCTCTTAAGGAGTCTTTTTTGACTTGTGTTCCAGGAAAAATACTTTAATACTCAAAACAAAATGAATGAAAAGCAGCACCACTTATTTTTAAAGAAGAATGTATTTTAATACGAGTGTTTTGTTTTATTACACTGGAAGATTTTTTTTCAATTCAAGTATAAATTTATATTCAAATGTCAGAAAGAATCTTAATATTTTATGCAGTGTTGCAAATCCACCTGGTTTTTAGGATTTTGAGATATTTGAATGTGAAAATGTACTCCAATAATCTCGGTTTGTTTTACAACTTAAAAGTATTCAATCATTCATCCATTAATTACATTTATTTTTGTTGGAAAGTCAATATCCGTGGGAATTTAATTAAAAAATGTAAAACAAATTAAAAAGTATAATAATTATTATTATTGAATTAAATGTACTTTGTACAACAGATCTCAAAGCTGATTGGTTAAAGATTTCCAGCCGAAAATTTGATTAAAAATGACTCAAACATCAGAAACAGCACACACTGAAGGAGAAAGACTGAAATAGTATTTCCTTGTAAACATACTCCAATAATCTTTTATTTACAACTTAAATTAAAAAAATGGTTTTACAGTGTACTAGTTTAGAAACACATTTCATGAAAAGGTTTTATACTAGACTGGATTGCAATACTACAGCACTGATCCCTCAGTAGGCGTCAGTGTTAGTGTGCAGTCTGAACACAGCCTGTGCTTCTGCCGGTGGTTTAAAGGAAGTGTTCAGCAGCACCGAGTGTCTGTCTACTCAATTATGTATATTGGTTTATGATAGAGCAGTAATAACCTGCGTTAATTCAGAGGAGATCTACAGGAACCGGCAGCACTCGTGCCACTGATTAAAGGCCTGTGTGTATGTGTGTGTGTGTGTGTGTGTGTGTGTGTGTGTGTGTGTGTGTGTGTGTGTGTGTGTGTGTGTGAGTGTGTGTGTGTGTGTGTGTGTGTGAGTGTGTGTGCGTGTGTGTGTGTGTGTGTGTGTGTGTGTTGTGTGTGTGTGTGTGTGTGTGTGTGTGTGTGTGATGGTAGGTTTAGGGGCAGGGGCAGTGTGTGTGTGTGTGTGTGTGTGTGTGTGTGTGATGGGTAGGTTTAGGGGCAGGGGCAGTGTGTGTGTGTGTGAGTGTGTGATGGGTAGGTTTAGGGCAGGGCAGTGTGTGTGTGTGTGTGTGTGTGTGTGTGTGTGTGTGATGGGTAGGTTTAGGGGCAGGGGCAGTGTGTGTGTGTGTGTGTGTGTGTGTGTGTGTGTGTGTGATGTGTGTGTGTGTGTGTGTGTGTGTGTGTGTGTGTGTGTGTGTGTGTGTGTGTGTGTGTGTGTGTGTGTGTGTGATGGGTAGGTTTAGGGCAGGGGCAGTGTGTGTGTGTGTGTGTGTGTGTGTGTGTGTGTGTGTGTGTGTGATGGGTAGGTTTAGGGGCAGTGTAGGGGGATAGAATGTACAGTTTGTACGGTATAAAAACCATTACGTCTATGGAGAGTCCCCACAAAGATAGTGAACCAGACATATGTGTGTGTGTGTGTGTGTGTGTGTGTGTGTGTGTGTGTGTGTGTGTGTGTGTGTGTGTGTGTGTGTGTGTGTGTGTGTGTGTGTGTGTGTGTGTGTGTGTGTGTGTGTGTGTGAGTAAGTGCTGCGTGTGTGAGCCTGCAGCTGCAGCAATCAATGTCACGATCAGCGCTGCACGGCCCCTCGTTGAGTTTAATCACTGTGACATTCCAAATTAATCTCACTAATGTGAATGCTGCCCTCTAAAGCCAGACGCTCTGACCTGCGGCTGCACGGCCGTCTGACACACAACACACACACACGGGTTTACATCAACACAAAGATGTCAGCAATCGAACACGGAGAGTTTGAGCGTAGAGCTGCACGATTTGAGGGGAAATCGAATTGCAATTTTTTCTGATTAAAAGTGTAGTTATGATTAAAAATGCAACCAACATTACAACACGTTATTTTACACAAACCATATTACAGATGCGGCATCAGATTTGAGATGGACCGCGGTGCAAGTGCGTGCGGTTCGATTTTTTCCCGAGAACCGTTCCACCCCTAATGTGCACAGATAAATCATTTATAACAAACACTGCAATATTCCATAAAACATAGGAATTGTCAGTTTTGGTGAGTGGTGACTTTAAGAGCTCAGCTCCTGCGGGCCGGTTCAGAGGACCCGTTTGAAGACGGCACGGGTTCAGGGTTGGGATACGGTCATGAGCGCGAGAGGAACTGATCCTATCGACCGGCCTGTGATCTCAGGGAGCCTGCGGGGCGAAGAGAGGCCGGCTAACGGGGTTTGATTACCTGCCAGACTCTAAGCCCGAAGGCTGCCCGACGTTTCCACACGCGGACACTTTGACACGGTCGCACCCGCACCGCATCCCAAATGAGCGAGAGAGACCTGACCTGTGCGGATGCCGAGCAAATGCAAAAATCTATTCCTGGTCAGCCGGCTGACACGGATACTCCCTCATTTCTCTGCAAACAGAGGGATCTTCTGTATTATTCATAAACTTCCATCTTTAACAAAGATATCAGGGTAAATGATGACTCTCTACTGGACCATAAAGCTGCTCATATTCTGGTCCGTATGGACGCTGCGAATCGAGCCGGAATGATGAAAGTCCTCCGATATCATCTACCCGTGCAACCCTTCCGTCCGGCGCTCGTACTTTGATGATAAAGCGGCACACTCACCAGGGGTGAGCATTAAAATGTATCGCTGAGATTAATACGCTTCTTTGAACATGAGGGACTGTAGGTAGAACAGCACGAGGAGAGAGAGAGAGAGAAGAAAACAGGGTGGAAATGAAAAGGATTATTGAGCGGTTGCACTGGAGAGGCGGGCGAGAGACAGACACATATCCTCAGCCAGCGATCACAGCAGCCGTGTGTGAAAGAGACGCCCTGGGCTCAAGGCCGGAGAAGAGCCGCACGCCACACCAAACACACACACACACTTACACCGGGAACATCCTGGCAACATTTATTCACCCTCGTGTTGTTGCAAACCTGCATGACTTCAAACTCAAAACACTAAAGACATATTTTCTATTTAAACACCTTTGGACCACATTGACGTTTCTCCATATATCTCCTTTTGTGTTTGGAACGTTATTATGACAGAATTTACCATTTTAATGTGTGATACAAAGGATTAATATGGTGAAAAAGCAGCTGAATGCAGCTTGAACCAGTATAAACTGGTCTGATCTGGTCTAAGATATTCCCCCATGATTCACACAAGCACAAAACCCTTCTAAAATCAGCTAAACACACCAGACTGGGTGAGCAAATGACTTCAGATTAGACGGTCTAAGGTAGTTTGTTGGTCTAGAATGGTCTATGCTGGCTTAGATGTTCTCCAAGTCCCAAATCCCTCTAAAACTAGCAAAACAGACCAGACCAGGTGACCACACGAACTAGACTGTCTAGTCTAAGGTAGTTTGGTTCATTTTGCTTGTATCAAGCCTGAGAGTCCATCCAAACCATCTTAGACCGGCAAAGCGCCTTAGACTCTAGTCTATGGTGGTTTGGTCCCCCAGTCTGGTCTGTTTTGCTGGTCTAAGCTGGTTTAGTTGGTTGCCCAGGCTTAACACAAATCCCAAATCTGGATGAGCAAACCTCCTTAGACTAGACAGTATAAGCTGGTCTCCCAGTCTTGATACAATCCCCAAAACCCTTTAAAAACAGTAAAACAGACCAGAATAGGTGGACAAACCTCCTTAGACTGTCAAGGTTAGTTAGTCTGACCATTTATTTGTATCAAGCCAATGAGTCAATCTAAGCCAGCTTAGACTGGCAAGTCTATGGTGGTTTGAGCACAGGTTTAACTGAGCTGGTTTAATTGGTCGCTCAGGCTTAACACAAACCCCAAACACCACTAAAACCAAAACAGACTAGGTGAGCAAATAGTATAAAGCTGGTCTCCCAGTCTTAATAAAAGCCCCAAAACCCTTTAAAACCAGCAACAGACCAGAGTCTAAGTGGCCAAACCAGCTTAGACTGTCTAGTCTACGGTGGTTTGATCACCCGCTGATCTAAGCTGATTCAGATGGTCGCCCAGGCTTGTCTAAAACCAGCGAAACAGACCAGTTTGGGTGACCAAACAACCTTAGGCTAGTTTAAGATGTTTTTTCTCAGCACTGAAAGACTCTGAAAGACTCTCGAGAGGGAAAGAGATGGCATGAATGGAGAAAAAGAATAAAAAGGAGGAAATGACAAAGGTTTGGAGACATGCAAACAGAAATCAATGAAATGAAGGACTCACATGGATGTGGCAGAGCATTGCTCTTGTCTGTGTGTTCGGAGGACTTCTGATATAAGGAACCTTTGGGAGAGAGGGAGGGATGGAGGGTGAGGGATGAAAATCAAATTCAACACAATCGGATTGAACAAAATCAAACAAGCCAAACAAAGACATGAGCGATGACGGGGGCCGAGGGCCATTCTTCTCCATTTGGTGTCACTTTCACCCTCTCCTGGACTCTTTCTGCAGACAAACGATGCGGCCGCAGACGCGCGAGGGAACGCCACCATCCGTCAGACGCTTTTAGTGCTTCATTAGGACTAACGAGCGAGCGGGATGGATCGTTTTAAGCTGATAAACAGTCGTGGAGTCAATGAGTCAAAAGCACTCGCAGCCTCACATCTGACACACGGACATGAGGAATCAGCCTCTCTGCTGCACTCTGGGAGCTGGACGCTATTAGACGAGAGACGGACGCTAATGCAGCATGAGGAACGGCCTGAAATCACATCCGCACTGACTCGAGGAGAACGACGAGGCAAGCATATCTGCATATCGAGAGAGAGAGAGAGATACAGAGAGAGAGAGAGAGAGAGAGAGAGAGACAGAGAGAGAGAGAGAGAGAGAGAGACAGAGAGAGAGAGAGACACAGAGAGAGAGAGAGAGAGAGAGAGAGAGAGAGACACACAGAGAGAGAGAGAGAGAGAGAGAGATACAGAGAGAGAGAGAGAGAGAGAGAGAGAGAGAGAGAGAGAGAGAGAGAGAGAGAGAGAGAGAGAGAGAGAGAGAGAGAGAGAGAGAGAGAGAGAGAGAGAGAGAGAGAGAGAGAGAGAGAGAGAGAGAGAGAGAGAGAGAGAGAGAGAGAGAGAGAGAGAGAGAGAGAGAGAAGAGAGAGAGAGAGAGAGAGAGAGACACAGAGAGAGAGAGAGAGAGAGAGAGAGAGAGAGACAGAGAGAGAGAGAGAGAGAGACAGAGAGAGAGAGAGAGAGAGAGAGAGAGAGAGAGAGAGAGAGAGAGAGAGAGAGAGAGAGAGAGAGAGAGAGAGAGAGAGAGAGAGACACAGAGAGAGAGAGAGAGAGATACAGAGAGAGAGAGAGACAGAAAGAGAGAGAGAGATAGAGACAGAGAGAGAGAGAGAGAGAGAGAGAGAGACAGAGAGAGATACAGAGAGAGAGAGAGAGAGACAGAGAGAGAGAGAGAGAGAGAGAGAGACAGAGAGAGAGAGAGAGACACAGAGAGAGAGAGAGAGAGATACAGAGAGAGAGAGAGAGAGATACAGAGAGAGAGAGAGAGAGAGAGAGAGAGAGAGAGAGACACAGAGAGAGAGAGAGAGAGATACAGAGAGAGAGAGACAGAAAGAGAGAGAGAGAGAGAGACAGAGAGAGAGACAGAGAGAGAGAGAGAGAGACAGAGAGAGAGAGAGAGAGAGACACAGAGAGAGAGAGAGAGAGAGAGAGAGACCTTTTGTCAACTTTTTATCTAACAAATGACTTAGTATGTCATAATGTTGAATTTCATAATTCCGATTTAGTCAATTTCAGGTGCCCTAGAATGATTTGAAACAATGTTTTAAATTGTTTATTGATATCTACATAGAGTGTGTGTGGCTTATTTAAGGGCAAAAATTGTCCAGATACGGTTTTACAGGGCCATCTACAACCCTAGAAATTGTCCCTAGAATGAAATGGTATTTTTTTTCATGAATATTAATGAGGAGCTCTGCTCTGATTGGCTGTTTCACTGCACAGCTAATTTCAGTTGCGGCATGACAATAGAGAGTTTAGGCATTGACCCATCCTTATATGTTTGAGCCTGTTTCTGTAAAAATGTACTTGTTTAAAGCTCAAATCTGTGGTGTGTTTATAAAGAGAGCGCTTATTTGAAATCTGCAGTTTTTGGCGTTGTGAGCTCCAGTCGACCAGCGGGCGCTCAGCGCTCATTAAGCCCAGCTCGAGCTGCCTTCCCTGGGCTAGCCCTTCAGACGTCTGCCGCTGGCTGTGATTCCTCTGGAGTGGTTACACATATCATTCTTCTTGTTTATATCTAACGGCCGATCTTTGGCCTCATGGATCTATCATTTGTTCCCTGGCTATCTGTTTTGGCTGAGGGTAAAGTGAAGTTTCATTTATTTCTTTGATCATTACAACTTAAGGAGACTTGGTTGTGTTTTATGTCATATTTATCTTTATTACAGTGAAGATAATCATATATACACACTTATTGCGTGAACCACATATTAATATGCTTAATGTTTTTTAAAATGAAAACGAAGAGCTTCGAAGGTGTTTGCAGTGAAGATAATCAATGTACGCGTTGTCTGAACTACATGCGTGTGGCTATGAATAGGTTTAAGATTTTTTAAGATTAAGAGTCTAGTGGTGTTTTATAACATATTTGGTTTTATCGTAGCCTCAAACAGAGATACCAGGGACCAGACTTCCTCTGGAGTTCCTTCTCCGGGGTTGAACTTGGAAAGTCATGGGCTGGCGTATGCAAATGTTGGGGTGTGCATCCCGATGGTTGCGTCATGGTCGGTGTTGTGTTGAGATTCGCCTATTTTTCCGTGGTGTTTTTCACGCACGAGATTTACATATGAAGGAGGAAGCCATATTGTTTGAGACTCACGGTAAGTGATGTCCATGTACTGAACTCTTGTTATTCAACTTTATATGTCAATTCATAATTATGATGTCAATTTTGACAGTCAATTTCAACTTTTGCTTTTTGTTATAATTTCGACATGTCATATTTATGAGTTCTTGAAATCACAATTTCAACTTTCATTATTATATGTCAATTTCGGCTTTTCATGTTATAATACAGCAACTTCATAATTCTGACTGAGGTCAATGTCAAGTTTTTTGACTTAATCATTTCGACTTCTCATCTCATTAATATGATATGGCATTTAATAATTTCAACTTTGTCACAATTATGATGTACAAAAGCATGATTTCGTTTTATCCTAATGTGGTAAAAATGTGCTTCCATAACTTCCTACTGAAAATAAATGGTGGTGCATAAAAAAAAGAGCTGCAGGCAGGAATGAAAGACGGCACAGAAGTCTCATTTAGGTGTAGAAAACAGCCCGGCAGACCCATCGATGGACAGAAAATCAAAGCTCTGATGGATGGAGCGTTTATGTGCATGAAATCGACAGAGATGTGGTGCCGAGAGGAACTGCTGTGACCTTTGACCCGTCCGCTGTGCGTCTTCCTGAAATGAGCCAGTCAATCTCACAAACAGATGTTCAGCTCACATTACAGCCCAAAATTAAGATGAAAAAGACAGAAACTGGTTTATACAAACACAATGAATCGGATTATTTCCATGACTATTAAACCGCTCAAATTCTCATAATTACAAATAATGAGAATTTGTGGGGAAACATGCATGAAAATAATGTCACAACGCAAAATCACGAATATAATTTCACGTTCAGATCACATTAGAGTCAGATGTACATGAGTAAATGCTGTTACATGATCCATGCCAGCTGAATGATTTCCATATCATGTTATTTACAACATATCTCAAAGAATATCATGATGTGCTTTATTAGTGTTTGCCATCGCTTCATATGAAATGGAACGGGGCAAATATTAGGTATCATAGCAAAAAATCTGCACAAGATTTAGTTTCTGGGAGAAGAAAAAGCCGGTGTTTGCCCTTGCGTTTGTCGTGCCCTTTCCGTGGATCGATGTGTCAAGAAAATGTCATCTGTCTGTGCGTTAAATAACCAAAGCCCAGAAAAGCAACATCATAACAGAGTAAGACAGCCAAAGCTGCACACAAACACAGCGGCCGGACCCATCGAGCGCACAACTCGCGGCTGAAGCCAGAAAGGTTAAAACTATAGAGCCGAATGGAGAAGAAGACTTCAAATTCAATCTGACCTGCACCTGAAACACAATTTGAGCACTTTAAAAACTCAAAAAGCAAATTACTTTCTCTCTCAACACATTACAAACGGGCACTGGAGGATGCCATTAACGCAGAGGAAACCGTAACTGCTTCCTAACGGCATGAACTGCACGAGGTGAGTTCACGTATCAAGTGTAATTCACGTCCAATGATATTTGCAATAATGTGAGCTTTCAGAGAATGTGGATTCCAGTGAAGCGGTCATTAGCATGCACATAAGTGGTTTCACCCTTTTAGCTGGAGAAAGGGGAAAAAATCAATCAAGGGAAGTGAGCCTAAATCTATAACGTTATGGGTTTTATATTCCCCACAAACTAGCCATCAATCTGCACAGAAGTAATGCTCCCACAATGCATTTCACAGGGAAAACGAAGATTCAAATGGCACAGATACGACTTCAATATCGGAGATCACTGTGTTTCCTGAAAGCTCAGTTAACAACTCGACAGAATCACTCGACCACCAAGAGAACGGCCCACAATGCATTTCTCAGTGTGTCGTTTTCCAGCACAAACATCTAAAGATTCCTAAATCTTAAAGTCTTGCAGCGGTGGGTATGGCATGACATTCCCAAAATAATCACATTATATCTAAATCCATTAAAAGAACTTAACAACAATACACAATCAATGCAAATACTGAATCAGCCCTATCATTCACTGTCCTAACCACGTGAGAATAACATTCAAAGACATTTCAGCCCAGCCACAACATGTTGAGTTCAAACAGAAATAAAGTGCATTTCTCACAACTCCCACATAGTCAGGTAAGAAATGAGCGTCTTACCACACTCCAACAGTTCAATGGAAATCCACAAAAGTTCAACATACAGTGTCCCAAACCATAACCAAACGACAGTCCAAATAAGCAAAGGTGACCATATAGTTCAGATGGAGTTTCCATGTTCGACGAATATGCAAAACAAAAAACTAAATATGTAATTGAACACAGAAAACAAACATAGAACTACAAAATATATACATAACTTACACTGAGCTGTAGAGCCAAAAGGGTTCCTCATAATAGGGTCTCATGCATTACTAGGCTGAGCAAACACTCAAAGCCATGCCAGTACCTCTACCAGTTTTCCTCTCTTAAAAGGATAGCCTTTCCTTCAGAAACCTCCCTAGATCCCCCTGGAGGTGGGGAGAAGCATTACATCATATCACATGAAACCGCTTTTCAGAACTGAAACAACATAGCCTTACTGAACGCAAGGATGGATAATTCACCTCAGATCTTGAAAATAAATGAACTATGTTCAAACTGTCAACTGTATAGTGTAGCTATTCTCCGATAACGTCACGCAGTATGTATTTTTAATCATGCTACAATGGCGTAAGATTTGGGAATTCGATATTGTGCATATTCATTTCATTGCGAATGCAGTCGATGCGCTTGTAGAGAGAGCCCGCCCACACGCTCTTCTGATTGGCTGTGATTTTTGATTGATGGATCTCAGGCCGAGTCACATCGGACATCACACCTGGTTAGGGCACTACGTTAGGCTCAGGCTGTTCAAATGAGCTTTTTTAACTAACGAGCGGCATCATGAGCTGTTTATTTCCCCTGCTTGTCTGAATGCATCGTTTAGTGAAACATTTACAAATATCTGCCAGTGGGGTCAGAAAAAAATATTTAAAGTTGATTGTACGGAAATGTGTGTTGGCAGCAGTGTTGGGGAAAGTTACTTTGAAAAGTAATGCATTACAATATTCCGTTACTCCCTTAACTTATTGAGTTACTTGGTTACTTTTTAAGAAAAGTAATGCGTTATGTTACTTTTGCGTTACTTTTTCTCACCTGGACTGGGCTTGTTTTTTTGTTTTTGTTTTTTTTTTTATAACAAAAAGGTTCTATTTCTGTGCAAATGTAAAGACCTCTTCATACCAAAATTTTAATAATAAGCCTCAGGCTGCGCTGCCATTCTGGATAATGGAAGAATAGGACGCAGGAGAAAAAAGTTTTAAAAGTTAAAAGTTTTTTTGCTCATGATTTAACTGAATCATTAAAGGTCAGCAGCAAATTGGTCAAAAAAGGTAGATTAAATGCATAAAAATATTTGTTTTATTTAACATTTAATTATTGGAGGTTTGCATATTTTGCATTTGACTGATTTTATTGTTTTTGAGGAATACTCAATCTTTATGCAAGTGAGATGAGTAAATGCTCAAATTTAGTCTAGAACTACAAAAACTATCATGTTCACACACACGCCTCTGTAATTACTCTCGATTTCATGGGGAAAGCTGTCAGTCAAATAAATGGGAAAAAGTAACTCAGATATTTTGTTGTAAATTTGAAAAGTAATGCGTTGCTTTACTAGTTACTTGAAAAAGTAATCTTATTACGTAACTCAAGTTACTTGTAATACGATACCCCCAACACTGGTTGGCAGTGGCTGTACACAACCATCCTATAATGATAAAATGTTTTTTTTTTTTTATCTCCTGATATGTTTTCCCCAGTCTCAAATCGAGCCGTCTGACCATGTGACGTCACACGGTGTAGCCCCTCCCACGACTGTTGATTGACAGCAGCGTTTCAACACAGACCCGCCCTGCGCGAGCTGTCATAGTCCGCCAGTGTTGATGCGCTGGAGCAGAACGGCGTCTGAGCGATTGTGCTGTTCTGTTCTTGGGTGTAATAATGAACACAGCAGTCATTCTGATGTTCAACGGCAATACTCTCATGTGTGCGTGGATCATTTCTGACCAGACTGCTTTATAAACGAGGGTCAGTGTAAAGCAGGGTTTGGTAAGAAGCTGCTCCTGAAAAACGGATCAGTACCAACTATTCGTGTTCCTGCTGCACCTCCAGAAGAAGTGACTGTAACGTTTGATCAACCTTTATATTAATATTTGCAAATCGCTTGCACGCTTCATGATGAATGTGGCAAACGTTTACAGGGTAAGTTACATTACAGCATGCTTTCTATGTATGACGTTCTCAATATAATTCATAATCCCACGTTTATAATGTATGGAGGACCAAATTACTCAAAATTAAATAATTAAATAAATAATGAATTCAATTAAACAACAATTAACTGTACCAGTTTATTCTGAAATAATTAAATAATTAAATAATTAAATGTATCTATTTATTTTGTAAAATTACATGAAATTATTTAATATATTTCACAATTACCACACTCTTCCAAATAGATACAAATCTATTTTTTTATTATTTAATGTGCTTTTTCAAAAAGATGTTTTTCATAATAATATGCTGCATTTACGAATGATGCCTATTTTGAGGAATCATGCATTTCCAAAGCAACATTTTCCCAAAGATTTTTTTCATAATAATGAAGGACATCAACAGGCAGTGGGCGGGGCTTGGCGCTGATTGCATAATCCTTTCAGATTGATTACTTTTTCCTGTCTGGGTCTGGCAAGTTGCAATGATCAAGATAAAAACACACTTACTTAAACACAGCCACATTTCTCATCATTTACAGGTTTTTAGAAAATTCAATAGAGTCGAAATACATTTTCAGTCACAAATAAGAAATGAGAAGCACCCTTGGTGTTCAGTGATGTCACCACACCACACAAAGATTGATTGGTCATGTCTGTCGACTCTTTAACTTCAAACCAATCAGAGTCAAGCCCCGCCCACTGCCTGTTGATTGGCATTTGTGAAATGTCCTCTATTATTATGAAAAAAATCTTTGGGAAAATCGTGCTTTGGAAATGCATGATTCGTCAAATAGGCCCCATTCATAAATGCAGCATATTATTATGAAAAACGGCTTTTGGAAAAAGCACATTTAATAATGAAAAAAAATATTTTTAAACATAACAATAGTGTGTGTGGAAGAGGTGATTGTGAAATATATTAAATAATTTCATGTAATTTTACAAAATAAATAGATACATTTATTTATTTAATTATTTAATTATTATTTAATTAAATTAATTATTAAATTAATTATTTAAGTAATTATTTAATTATTTCATAATAAACTGGTACATTTAATTGTTGTTTAATTGAATTCATTATTTATTTAATTATTTAATTTTGAGTAATTTGGTCCTCCATAATAATGAACAACGCGTCATGGTTATTGTGTTATTACAAACTGTGTACGCTGGTGATGAAGTTAATGTGGTAACACTACACTAAGCTTACTTTTGTAGATGGTTTATAACGTTGTCTGTTACTGATTAAATCGTGTTGTAACAGTTATTACTGCATGAAGATGAATGGTAACAGAATACCTGCAAAATACTGTTACATCCTGCAAATACGGGTCCAACTCCGGTTCAAACTGATACGGTTGCACAGATGTGGGCTCAGAGACTCCCGTTGCCATTCTTTCTCTAAAATAAACCCTCAACTGTTGTCAAGGCAACACTCCATGTGTGTTGTGTCAGAACAGAGGGGCGGGGTCAGCAGAGCTCATTATCATTTAAAGGCACATGCACCGAAATGGCTGTTTTTGACCAGGTAAAAAGAGTGTTTTCTTACAATACTAATGAGAATTTTTAATTAAAGTATATTACAAACTTTTCATTTAGACACTAAAGAATCATATTAACTTGGGATTATATGACCCCTTTTAAGTTTCTGACCCTATTGGCAAATATTTGATCTAGTTTTAAGCATAGTTAATTTTAGGATAATTTTTTTTTCGCTTTTAGGACATGCATTACAGCTAAAGCATGATTTTTCTTTGAAGTCAAACTGTAGTGTTTTATGATGCATTGAAATTGAGCTCGTAACAGTGATGAAGAAAGTCTAACATCAGAGATACAGACAGATGATTCCTCTGAGACTCTGATCGATACACTCGCTCATCATTTACACGCCAAATCAAACTGGTAATTAGATTACTGATTATCATTAACGACGTTTGATTCAATCTGCTCTGCATCTCTTGACCCCCGGCCATTTCATTTTCATGACCTGATCAGAATGAATATGAAACTCAACGTGTTTTACGTTAATCTCGCTGCTTTTTCCGTGTCGTTCTTGTTTTTGCATTTCCAAACTGCAATTGAGCTGGCAGACGAGAGAGAGACGAGTGAAGGGAGGATTAGCAGACAAACACGGGACGCTTCAGAAGAGGGAAACGCTTCGTTTCAAATCTCCTCTGGCCTTCACAACCTCTGCATGTATAATCAATGCCAAACAGCAGAGAATCAGGTTACTGTTTACTGGATGCACTGAACAGAAAAACACCACTTTGACATCTGCAGCGGAAAAAGATCCTCATCCTGAACACAGCTGGAACCCTTTGGACTTTCCCACAGAGTTTTTGGAGCAAACGTAAAGCCTTTGTCATCATTCACAGACTCGGTTGCTTACTCTCATGGCAAAAAGCAGCACAGTTCAAAGTATTTATTATATTATGGACCTTTTATTGAAAGTTACTTCAACCTGCCTCCATAATTGAGGGAGGCGCCTCATGCAAAATAGGCGTTTATATGAAATATGCTGTATTTATGCAAATCCGCTAGGCTGCAGAAACGACATACTTCACATTTAAACGGTACCGCGCCATCGGCTTATGAACAGTGTTGTGCAAGTTACTTCCAAACTGTAATACATTATAGATTCCTTGTTACTGTAATTTAAAGTAATTCTTTGCATTACAATATAACTGTCTCAGAACTGTAATGCGTTACATTACTCCTGTATTACGTTTGAGTTACTTTCACCAAAATTACTACAGAAAAGAAAGGGTGACAGACAGAATCACAGATGATCCAAGTCTGTAATAACTATGGTAGAGGTAAAGTCATTATCTGGTAATATCCTGGGTCTGTTCATAGACACAACACAAGTGTGTGTAAACCCTCATGCCAAGATGCACATTAGTTCTTTTCTTATTGTTGTCATTATTTTATTCTCTTTGAATTCAAGAGGTTCACAAAACGTCATGCACAAAGTGCAAGATGTTTTTTTTAATTGCCCGTGCTATTTCGCATCGTCGATAGTTCTTTCGGTTTTAGACAAAGGTTGCATTTGACTATTAGCCTACGTTCTTCTTGTCCTTATCTCTGACAAACTCGAAGTAATGTGCATATGTTCATCTCGTGAATGTACAGTCTTCTTCAGCCATTAATCCTTGTTTATACTTTAGTTTGGCTCCGCAGCGAGAGCCTCCGCTGACTGCGCGCACCTCGTCCGTTCTTCAACATGCTCGCCGTTGTGCTATTCTTTGAAAGGACAGAGCCTTGAAGCCTTCTTTAGCTGCTTTTCCACTGACCAGCGCAAGCACAGACTGAAATCATGCCTCGCGGCACTCCTGTAAACCCCGCCCTAAACACGCCTTCACTGGACAATACAAAGGTAGCTGGGAGATTAAGTAAATAAATCACTATACAAGTTTAGTCTTTATTTACAAACCTGGACACCGCACGCGGCTTCTGACTGACCACGAACAGGTCATTTACTTGCATTTTTCATTTGTTAATGCCTAGCAGTCTTGCTGTTCCTTTGTTGTTGGTTTTTTTGGGGGTATTTTGGGGGCAAAAAGTACATTGTAATGCAAGCGTTATTGAAAATGTAAAATATTACTGAAAAATTATTAGTAATGCCTTACACTATGGCGGTAATAAGTTACCGTAATGCATTACTTTTGTAACGCGTTACTCCCAACACTGCTTATGACACAGTAAAAGACATGGTGTTAAATCAGAGACAACAAATAAGAAACATGGCAGGTGTCCATTTAAGTATTTTTTGAGTTGATTCTTTTCAGTGAACCGGCTGAGTTGATTCACAAATCATTCATTAGCGAATCAGATTCGATCGCTGCTGAGTGAACGACTCACTGATTCACTGATCCGGTCAAAATGAGCCAAGAGCACGGATAACGGTATTCAGGTCATGACTAGAGATGTTCCGATACCATTTTCCCCTTCCCAATACAAGTACTGATCCGATACCTGGGTGTGTGTCTGTATATACAGTAGGGGTGCACCGATCCGATATTAGGATCGGATATCGGCCGCAATACTGACAAATTAGCTGGATCGGGGATCGGAAAAATTAACACATCCACAGGCCGATCCAGGTTTTTTAAATTTTTTAAAATTTTACATCATTCGTCAGCTTCACGTGTGTCGCATGCCTGAAGCAACATGGAGCGAGCCAGAGGGGGGTGCAGGGTTGCTCACGGTCTAACTCTGCCCAACTTAATCTCCACCAAATTGCCAAACCTGCTTTTGATATTAAACAAAGCAAAGCTTTATTTTTTTTTTAAGTCCCTGTAAAGTCAAAATTAA
This sequence comes from Gobiocypris rarus, assembly GCA_023029165.1. NCBI lineage: Eukaryota > Metazoa > Chordata > Actinopteri > Cypriniformes > Gobionidae > Gobiocypris > Gobiocypris rarus. Next base: position 25,742,279 of record CM040922.1, on the reverse strand, counting down.
ACATGTGTTCTGAGTTTCTCACACCACAGATAAATGTGTTATTAACCAACTAGCCAAATTTGAATCATAAAAAAATCTGCTAAGTACATAAAATATCTTATCGAAATCTTGAAAAAATAAGCAGCATTCTCTGCTCTCAAACGCTGGGGGCGTGTCCGCTGATCGGCACCGAAACCACACCCACTCGCGGGAAAGCTCACGAGTCACGGCACCAGATGTCGGATCGGCCCCATTCTGCAGCGGATTATCAGTGAATCCCAGTTGTTGCCGATGAAAGTTTGTAAAACTATCCGGTGTAAAGACACTGCAGAGGCAGGTGTTGGTGGTGATCCTCAGCACTCCATCAAGGTAGCTTTATGGGGGAGGGATATGAGCTCTAGTTATGGGGAGGGGCCATATGAGCTCTAGTTATGGGGCCATATGAGCTCTAGTTATGGGGAGGGGCCATATGAGCTCTAGTTATGGGGAGGGGCCATATGTCAGTTATGGGAGGGGCCATATGTGCTCTAGTTATGGGGAGGGGCCATATGTGCTCTAGTTATGGGGAGGGGCCATATGTGCTCTAGTTATGGGGAGGGGCCATATGTGTCTAGTTATGGGGAGGGGCCATATGTGCTCTAGTTATGGGGAGGGGCCATATGTGCTCTAGTTATGGGGAGGGGCCATGTGCTCTAGTTATGGGGAGGGGCCATGTGCTCTAGTTATGGGGAGGGGCTCTAGTTATGGGGAGGCCATGCGCCTAGTTATGGGGAGGGGCCATGAGCTCTAGTTATGGGGAGGCCATATGTGCTCTAGTTATGGGGAGGGGCCATATGTGCTCTAGTTATGGGGAGGGCCATGTGCTCTAGTTATGGGGAGGCCATATGGCTCTAGTTATGGGGAGGGGCCATATGTGCTCTAGTTATGGGGAGGGGCCATATGAGCTCTAGTTATGGGGAGGGGCCATATGAGCTCTAGTTATGGGGAGGGGCCATATGTGCTCTAGTTATGGGGAGGGCCATATGTGCTCTAGTTATGGGGAGGGGCCATATGTGCTCTAGTTATGGGGAGGGGCCATATGTGCTCTAGTTATGGGGAGGGGCCATATGAGCTCTAGTTATGGGGAGGGGCCATATGTGCTCTAGTTATGGGGAGGGGCCATATGTGCTCTAGTTATGGGGAGGGGCCATATGAGCTCTAGTTATGGGGAGGGGCCATATGTGCTCTAGTTATGGGGAGGGGCCATATGAGCTCTAGTTATGGGGAGGGGCCATATGTGCTCTAGTTATGGGGAGGGGCCATATGTGCTCTAGTTATGGGGTGGGGCCATATGTGCTCTAGTTATGGGGAGGGGCCATATGTGCTCTAGTTATGGGGAGGGGCCATATGTGCTCTAGTTATGGGGGAGGGGCCATATGTGCTCTAGTTATGGGGGAGGGGCCATATGAGCTCTAGTTATGGGGGAGGGGCCATATGAGCTCTAGTTATATATATATCCTATTCTGATTCTGAATCAAGATCGAAATCGATATAGCCCCACCGATATTTAAAAAAAAAAAAGAATTCAACACTTTACTTAAATCTGTTATTTTGTCTTAGTTATGTTTAGTTAGTAAAGTCTAACGAGCCTTAAGTCTCTTAAGGAAGGTATACAGTTTATTATAAGTTTATACTATTGCAACAATAGTATCGGATCGGTATCGGGTATCGACAGATACACAAAGCCCAGGCATCGGTATCGGTATCGGGACTGAAAAAGTCGGATCGGTGCACCCCTAATATACTGTATACACAACTAGCCCTGTATCAATTGATAGAATTTTTTAAATGGTGAGCTTCAGACTTATCCCTTATTAAAACATGAACAAATATATACAGTGAAATACTGTATTTATAACAGTAATTTTATTATCTGACATACATTTGACCGTAATATTATTTATTTTTCTTGAGAAAAAAAACTTCAAATGCAACCACAAATCTAACACCGCAAACCGAACAAGGTATTTTAGTATCACAATATAACTGAATAAAAAACCAGGATCTGGGAATATAAAAAAATGATATATCTCTTTACAACAAAACAAGTGAAAAATAAGCAACCATCAGGGCATAATTATTATTATTAGTAGAGATGTATTATTATTACATAGAGAGTAGTGAAATCTACTGTAGGCTACAACAGTGGCCTAATATATTCTGTCAATTTCTAAACGTGAAACCGAACTTTTATTTTGACGGGTCTATCGCAGACCTTTGAGAGTCTGTGTTTATATGACAGTTTTCTCAAATGAAACGGTAAATTCTCATGAACTGATGGTTTATACTAAATTGTGTGTGTGTGTGTGTGTGTGTGTGTGTGTGTGTGTGTGTGTGTGTGTGTGTGTGTGTGTGTGTGTAGGTGTGTGTGTGTGTGTGTGTGTGGGTGTAGGTGTGTGTGTGTGTGTGTGTGTGTGTGTGTGTGTGTAGGTGTGTGTGTGTGTGTGTGTGTGTGTCTTATGTGTGATGTTTTTGAAAAGTAAAACTGCAGTGTGTGTGTGTGTGTGTGTGTGTAGGTGTGTGTGTGTGTGTGTGTGTGTGTGTGTGTGTGTGTGTGTGTGTGTGTGTGTGTGTGTGTGTGTGTGTGTGTGTGTGTGTGTGTGATGGGTAGGTTTAGGGGGCAGTGTAGGGGATAGAAAATACGGTTTGTACAGTATAAAATGCATTACGCCTATGGAATGTCCCCATAAAACATGGAAACACAACATGTGTGTGTGTGTGTGTGTGTGTGTGTGTAGGTGTGTGTGTGTAGGTGCGTGCGCGCCCGCCATCCACACAGAATTTTCGGGAGTAATATTTCAATAGCATTTTGCAGTTTAATATTCACAGACACGAGTATATATTGTGCTTCAGTCTGGAGCCCAGCGTTTAGATTAACACTGAAGCGACTGAGCTCAGCTGCATTTCTTCTTCGCCGCTCTAAGCTCACGGTCATTATAACTATGGGTCTCGTTTAAGAAAATGGTATCGGATCGGGTTCAAGTACTCGCCGATACCAATGCTAGAATTTGTTGTGGTATCGGTGATATTTCCGATACTGGTATTGGGAACAACTCTAGTCATGACTATTAAGTAAAGCGCTTACATGTTCATCGATCATTTACTTTTAATACTCAAGTACAGTAAAAATCAAGTACTTTTACTGAAATGAAACCTAAAATGAGTGCTTACTCTTACTCAGTCGTATGGTGTTTTTAGTCCTTAACGGATCCTCACTATCTGCTTTAACTGAAAGGAGAAGAGCAGCGTGAACGTTCGGCTAAACTTCTTCTTTTGGCTTTCACAGAACGGTTTTGGAAAGGCACAAGAGTGAGTAAAGATGACAAAATGATCATTTTTAGATGAGCTGTCCCTTTTTGATAAATGAGCATTTTCTGTTTTCTCTCTCACGTGTGTTTAAATAATTTTCTGAAAGAGTTGAAGAATCGTAAAACACGTATAATCTGTGCCTTCAGTAGAAATGCAGCTGAGAAAGAGTCTGAGCGGCTGTGATTTCACTCTCTCACTCTCTCTGTGACTCCGGTGCTTTTTAAAATAGGGTCCAAATCATAGTAATCATAGACGTGGAGCAATTATGAAACTTTCTGTAAGTACGATATAATCCCTTCTCATTATTTTAAATATAGCCGCTGAATGCTGGCCTGTGAGTGGAGTCATTATATCCAGGATCACATCACACAGGCTATATTTACACTGCGGCCGACGCCACCGACTGTCACATATTGTTTCTCCAACACCAAAATATATTTCAATCTGAAAGATGACAACAGACGAGAGAGAAAGGAGTATATAAACAAACGTGTAAGATATGTACCAACGTTTGCTTCCGAATCCAAAAAGATCAATTTAAAAAGGTAATTGCGGCCTTTTATCTTGCAATTCTGAAATTAACTCGGAATTTTGAGGTTTAAACTCGGAATTGTGAGATAAAAACTCTGAAATGTGGGATATGAACTTGTAATTGTGGGATATAAATTCAGAATTGTGGGATATAAACTCGGAATTGTGAGAAATAAACTCGGGATTGTGAGATAAAACTGAATTGTGGGATATGAACTTGTAATTGTGGGATATAAACTCAGAATTGTGAGATATAAACTTGGAATTGGGAGATATAAGCAGAATTGTGAGAAAAATTCGGAATTGTGGGATATGAACTTGTAATTGTCGGATATAATTCAGAATTGTGGGATATAAACTCGGAATTGTGAGAAATAAACTCGGGATTGTGAGATAAAACTGAATTGTGGGATATGAACTTGTAATTGTGGGATATAAACTCGGATTTGTGAGATATAAACTTGGAATTGGGAGATATAAACAGAATTGTGAGAAAAATTCGGAATTGTGGGATATAAATTCAGAATTGTGGGATATAAACTTGCAATTGTGAAAAATAAACTCGGAATTGTGAGATAAAACTGAATTGTGGGATATAAACTTGGAATTGTGGGATATAAACTTAGAATTGTGGGATATGAACTTGTAATTGTGGGATATAAATTCAGAATTGTGGGATATAAACTCGGAATTGTGAGATATAAACTCGGAACTGGGAGTTTATATCTCACAATCATATGGGATATGAACTTGTAATTGTGGGATATAAATTCGGAATTGTGGGATATAAACTTGGAATTGGGAGATATAAACAGAATTGTGAGATAAAACTGAATTGTGGGATATGAACTTGTAATTGTGGGATATAAACTCGGATTTGTGAGATATAAACTTGGAATTGGGAGATATAAACAGAATTGTGAGAAAAATTCGGAATTGTGGGATATAAACTTGTAATTGTGGGATATAAATTCAGAATTGTGGGATATAAACTCGGAATTGTGAGAAATAAACTCGGAATTGTGAGATAAAACTGAATTGTGGGATATGAACTTGTAATTGTGGGATATAAACTCGGATTTGTGAGATATAAACTTGGAATTGGGAGATATAAACAGAATTGTGAGAAAAATTCGGAATTGTGGGATATGAACTTGTAATTGTTGGATATAATTCAGAATTATGGGATATAAACTCGGAATTGTGAGAAATAAACTCGGGATTGTGAGATAAAACTGAATTGTGGGATATGAACTTGTAATTGTGGGATATAAACTCGGATTTGTGAGATATAAACTTGGAATTGGGAGATATAAACAGAATTGTGAGAAAAATTTGGAATTGTGGGATATAAATTCAGAATTGTGGGATATAAACTTGCAATTGTGAAAAATAAACTCGGAATTGTGAGATAAAACTGAATTGTGGGATATAAACTTGGAATTGTGGGATATAAACTTAGAATTGTGGGATATGAACTTGTAATTGTGGGATATAAATTCAGAATTGTGGGATATAAACTCGGAATTGTGAGATATAAACTCGGAACTGGGAGTTTATATCTCACAATCATATGGGATATGAACTTGTAATTGTGGGATATAAATTCGGAATTGTGGGATATAAACTTATAATTTTGAGAAATAAACTCGTAATTGGGAGAAATAAACTCACTGTTATTGTTTTTCCTTTCGTGATGGAAACGAGCTTCCATAGAAAAGATCTATCTTCTAATCAACGAGTGAAGCTCAAAAACACTTTAGAGTGAGGTAAAAAAACTGGTTTTCATTTTGCTTTGGGAATGTGTTATTTTAACTGGAAAACGAAACAAAATGGATGTTTTTGCAGTGAAAGATGGTGGAGAGGGTGAAACTGTGTGAGGTGTGATATGGGATTTCTGGGAGCTGAGAGAAAGGTGTGTGTGTGTGTGTGTGTGTGTGTGTGTGTGTGTGTGTGTGTGTGTGTGTGTGTGTGTGTGAGCCTGTAGCTGTGCTATAATGTCCGGCAGCACTCACTCTGCATACAGAGCCCGTCTGTGCAGTTCTTGGACTGGAGCACCGTTCCCTCGCAGTCCTTCCCGCCGTTCTTGGGGGCCGGTGCTCCGCACTCCCGCCGTCTCCAGTGAGTGCACTCCGTCCCACACGTGGACCATTTGCTCCACTCCGTCCACAGGCCGTCCACTGAGGTCAAGAGAGCAGAACACACTCATCACATCACCGGCCGGCCCACCGCATCCTTCTCAATCGATCACGAGCAATGCAGATACACGGAACCTGCTAAATAATGTCTCAAGCTATTTTGGTATCTTATTTGCTATAATAATATAATAATAATCTTCCTAAAATTCTACTTTTAAATTAGTCAAATTACTATGCTCATAACTTGAAAATGCAATGTAAATATAATATAATTTATCAAATGTAATCATCACTTAAGTTGCAAATTACTCAAATTACGGTATTATGCTGATAACCTGTAACGAAAAAAGTGTAATGTAAACATAATATATGATATAGTTAACAATATAATATAATATAATATATCAAATTTTAGACTAAAGATTTTTAAAAATGCTAAAATAAGGATTTAAAACATTTAAAAAATATTTAAAAAACATAAAATGTAATTCTCACAATTGCAAATTACTCCAATTATTATTCTGATAACTAATGTAATGTAAAAATAATATAATTAATATAATTTAATAATGTGGGAACACATTGAAAATATGGGATTATTTTTATTTTATTTATTGTATTATTTAGAAGAATTATTTATCC
>CM040922.1:25713141-25733141 GCA_023029165.1 Gobiocypris rarus | reverse complement strand
TTTGAGTTATGACAATTTCTAAGGAAATTGTGTTCAATCAATAAAGTACTTTTTTTTTACATTTACATTTTTGTGGCCCTGGAACCAATTAATCTGATCATCTCAGTTAAAATAGCACATGGTAAATATAAGATATTTAGAACATACATTTAAAGAACAAGTGTGTGTGTGTGTGTGTGTGTGTGTGTGTGTGTGTGTGTGTTGACACTTAATTTCATGTGTGTGAAGTGTGTGTGAGTGTGTGTATAAGAGTGTGTGTGTGTGTGTGTGTGTGTGTAAAGTTATAAAAAACTATTTAATTAAGTTACTACAAGTAATTAAAAATTGATAAATGAACACAGAAATGTACACAGGGCCTTTACATTTGGACAAAACATAACTTTTTTTTTATAAAAAATAAAAAAAAAGCAAGCTCCGCCCAGGTGAGAAAAAGTAATCCATTACTTTCTAAAAGTAACAGTTACTTTAAATGAAACACTGATTGTTTACCTTGCAAGGAAATGAAAGGCACACTGCTCTATTTGCTCCCATGAAACTTTATATTGTAACTTTTCGACCAAGGTCTTTGTCACGCAATACACTTTTCAACCAACATTCATATTTTAATTTGGCTTTATTTCAATTCTCCGAAATGTTTTTAATAGCTGTAGTTAACGATAATAACTCTACGCTGACTTTGCCTTCACGCTATCAAAGTTACAGAAGGTTGAAACACTGAAAGCAGAGATTTAAATGATCAGTCGTTCAGTCGTACCGTAGATGATAAAAGTAATCCAAAAGTAACAGTTACTTTTTTTCAAAAGGAAACACTGGTTGTTAACCTATCCATCTATCAGTCTATCTATCCTATCTATCCATCCATCACGTCTATCTATCTATCTATCTATCTATCTATCTATCTATCTATCTATCTTCAACTAACATTCATATTTTATTTCGGCTTTGTTTCAATTCTCTGAAATGTTTTTAATAGTTGTAGTTAATGATAATAACCCTACGCTGACTTAACGCTATCAAAGCTGCAGAAGGTTGAAACACTGAAAGCAGAGATTTAAATGATCAGTCGTTCAGTCGTACCGTAGATGATAAAAGTAATCCAAAAGTAACAGTTACTTTTTTCAAAAGGAAACACTGGTTGTTAACCTTGCAAAGAAATGAAGGGGAAAAAACCTCACACTGTTCGATTTGCTCCCATGAAACTTATATATTTGCATCGTTCCAAAAGTTTTTTCACGCAGTGTTTTTCAAATGTAGTTGTAGTTAACGATAATAACTCTACGCTGACTTTGCCTTCACACTATCAAAGCTGCAGAAGGTTGAAACACTGAAAGCAGAGATTTAAATGATCATTCGTTCAGTCGTACCGTAGATGATAAAAGTAATCCAAAAGTAACAGTTACTTTTTTCAAAAGGAAACACTGGTTGTTTACCTTGCAAAGAAATGAAGGGGAAAAAACCTCACACTGCTCGATTTGCTCCCATGAAACTTTAATATATTTGCATCGTTTAGACCAAGGTCTTTGTCACGCAATACACTTTTCAACTAACATTCATATTTTATTTCGGCTTTGTTTCAATTCTCTGAAATGTTTTTAATAGTTGTAGTTAATGATAATAACCCTACGCTGACTTCACGCTATCAAAGTTACAGAAGGTTGAAACACTGAAAGCAGAGATTTAAATGATCAGTCGTTCAGTCGTACCGTAGATGATAAAAGTAATCCAAAAGTAACAGTTACTTTTTTCAAAAGGAAACACTGGTTGTTAACCTTGCAAAGAAATGAAGGGGAAAAAACGTCACACTGTTCGGGACGGTTCTCCATGAAACTTATATATTTGCATCGTTTCGCCCAAAGTCTTTTTCACGCAGTGTTTTTCAAATGTAGTTGTAGTTAACGATAATAACTCTACGCTGACTTTGCCTTCACACTATCAAAGCTGCAGAAGGTTGAACCACTGAAAGCAGAGATTTAAATGATCATTCGTTCAGTCGTACCGTAGATGATAAAAGTAATCCAAAAGTAACAGTTACTTTTTTCAAAAGGAAACACTGGTTGTTTACTTTGCAAAGAAATTAATAAAAAAAACAGCACACTGCTCGATTTGCTCCCATGAAACTTTAATATATTTGCATCGTTTAGACCAAGGTCTTTGTCACGCAATACACTTTTCAACTAACATTTATATTTTATTTCGGCTTTGTTTCAATTCTCTGAAATGTTTTTAATAGTTGTAGTTAATGATAATAACCCTACGCTGACTTAACGCTATCAAAGTTACAGAAGGTTGAAACACTGAAAGCAGAGATTTAAATGATCAGTCGTTCAGTCGTACCGTAGATGATAAAAGTAATCCAAAAGTAACAGTTACTTTTTTCAAAAGGAAACACTGGTTGTTAACCTTGCAAAGAAATGAAGGGGAAAAAACGTCACACTGTTCGATTTGCTCCCATGAAACTTATATATTTGCATCGTTTCGCCCAAAGTCTTTTTCACGCAGTGTTTTTCAAATGTAGTTGTAGTTAACGATAATAACTCTACGCTGACTTTGCCTTCACACTATCAAAGCTGCAGAAGGTTGAACCACTGAAAGCAGAGATTTAAATGATCATTCGTTCAGTCGTACCGTAGATGATAAAAGTAATCCAAAAGTAACAGTTACTTTTTTCAAAAGGAAACACTGGTTGTTTACTTTGCAAAGAAATTAATAAAAAAAACAGCACACTGCTCGATTTGCTCCCATGAAACTTTAATATATTTGCATCGTTTCGACCAAGGTCTTTGTCACGCAATACACTTTTCAACTAACATTTATATTTTATTTCGGCTTTGTTTCAATTCTCTGAAATGTTTTTAATAGTTGTAGTTAATGATAATAACCCTACGCTGACTTAACGCTATCAAAGTTACAGAAGGTTGAAACACTGAAAGCAGAGATTTAAATGATCAGTCGTTCAGTCGTACCATAGATGATAAAAGTAATCCAAAAGTAACAGTTACTTTTTTCAAAAGGAAACACTGGTTGTTAACCTTGCAAAGAAATGAAGGGGAAAAAACCTCACACTGTTCGATTTGCTCCCATGAAACTTTAATATATTTGCATCGTTTCGCCCAAAGTCTTTTTCACGCAGCGTTTTTCAAATGTAGTTGTAGTTAACGATAATAACTCTACGCTGACTTTGCCTTCACACTATCAAAGCTACAGAAGGTTGAACCACTGAAAGCAGAGATTTAAATGATCATTCGTTCAGTCGTACCGTAGACGATGACGGTGGCGGTTGTGCTCCGCCGTTTGGCCACGATGTTCTTGGCCACGCAGGTGTAGTTGGCGGTGTCGGACAGACGCGCCTGTTTGATGATCAGGTTGTGGTCGATGGTGATGTAGAAGTTTCTGTCGTCCGCGGGGTCGATGATCTCCTCGTTTTTCAGCCACTCCACCTACAAACACACACACACACAGGGTTTAGACACACGAGGCCTGGAGGAACAGACGTTAATCCCGTCTGAATCCATAAATCACGGTGACAGATTTAAAGGCAGGTTTCCTCTTATTTCCCTCTTACGTTTCAATAAATTCATATCATGGCAGAAGCGTTGATGTGTGTGAAAACGGCTCCATAAAACGTCAATATCGATCACATTCTCTCTTTATTTCCACTCGACTAAGTCACGCAGGCCCATGTGAAGTAAATACTGTGTTTCTGAAAGTGCTTTCAGGCTCTTTAACCTTTTATTACGAGTTTCCCGTTTCCAAATGGCCTCGGTATTGAACCCGAGGTCAGGTCTGCAGAGAAAGTGACTGTTTTAAAGCTATATGACTGTAAATCATGCAGATCTTCCTCTCAGTTTTGGCAAGAAGGGACAGCAGATGATCAAACGCTCTGCTTTCACTGGTCTCAGGAGAGCACTTGGACAGACCTGAGATCAGCAGAGGAAGGAAGACGGCTGGCCAATCACAGGTCATTTTGAGGTTTATGAAAGGATGCATGACTCTTTTCACAATAAAACACTCTAGCTAGCAACCAGCTAAAACACCATAGCAACCACATAGAAATGCACTACAGACCACTCCGAAGCTTTAACAAAAATAAAATATGATTTTGTGTAGAAATCTGAGAAACTTTGCAGAAAGTACTGCAGTGGCGTGAAAATCATCATCAAATGAGCTAAAGTGCATCATAAACAACACAAAGACATGATGGGCGGAGGCGTCTGAATTCTGCAGAAAATTAAGACAGAGAATGATAAATTATTTCTCATAATTTGATTTATGCTGGCTCTAAAAATAACATCCGAGTTGATGGCTTCCTGCTCTCATTAAAGGACTCGCCTGCTGATAAAAACAAAGTATTGCATATGATGTGCAATTTTCCTTTTTATCGTCTTCCATTACTGTTTGTTAATATTTAATGAGTTGGACGTCGTGCGGGTGAGTGGTTAAGGGCCGAGCGGTCACTCTGGCATATGCACAGATATATAATAATCCTCGGATATCAGCATTCCCGACTCGACGGATCCAGAACTGAAGCAATAAGACAAAGCTGCTGTGCGTCACGGCGCGAATGGAATTCAATTGAGTTGATGTTGCTTTATCATACAGTCCTGTGATGTAATCAGCAAAATAGTGCCACTGAGAGGGACGGAGAAGACAAAAAAATCAATGAGGATTACCCACAAATCCACTGGGCACTCGGCTTGCCAAGGTGATTATATGTGGCCCTCAAATTACTAAAGCAAACAGGCAAACAAAACCAAAGCGAGCGTCTCGGACGGCCATCAGTGTGTGTGTTTATGGCAGATGTGTGAGAGACGCCTGCTCCGTTTAGTCCTGAGAGACACTTACTTACTGTATTGGGCAATTCAATCTAATGACAACATGCCCAGATCATATTTCACGCTAAAATCAACAGAAAACAACATTAAAAATGGTAATTTTGCATGAAGATAATCATGCTTTTTTGAATTATGACATTTACTGAATGACAATTAAGCACATATTCCCTCAAAGTTGCATTATACTGCACAAAAAAACTATGATTTATAATAATGCATTATTTAAATAGTAAATAATAATAAAATACTTTTAATAATAATAATAATAATTCCCATTAAAATCCCCAATTAATGCATTAATTGAATTACTAATAAATAAATGGTAACACTTTACAATAAGGTTTCATTAGTTAACATGAACTAATATTGAACTGCACTTATTTATCTTTGTTAATGTTAATTCCAACATTTACTAATACTTTATTAAAATATTGTTAACATTAGTTAATGCACTGTGAACTGACATGAACAAACCATGAACAGCTGGATTTATATTGACTAACGTTAACAAAGATGAACAAATGCTGAACAGAGGTGTTGCTCATGTTAACTAATACAACCTTATTGTAAAGTGTCACCAAATAAATAAATAAATGAATGAATGAAAAACAACAACAACAAAACCGTCTTCAAATCAAATAAACAAATTAATAATAATTGTATTGTTAATGTAGAAAATAATTCATTATTTTATTCAAAAAATATTATTAATAATAACAACACTGATAAAAGCTTCATCAAATCAATTAAACGAATTAAATAAAATGAATAAAGTCTTATTAAAGAAGCGGTTATTATAAAGGACCTGATGGCTGCTGACTGCTCGATCCACAGCTCCACAGCGAGCGCTTCTGCAGCTTCCTAACGGATGAACTGCAGTGCATCTGGAGCAAAGCAATGGAATGGTTACCAGGAAACAAGAGAGTGAAGCAGACAGATATTGGGTTACCTAAAGTGATTTTCCACTCCATCCACTTACAGTGTGAAGTGCCAGGCATCATGGGTGAGAGCAGAGTCACATGTGAACCAACGGCAGCGTTTCAAATCAGTGTAAACACAAGAGCAAATAAAGGTGCAGGTGATCACTGAAACTCTCCGAAACGCTCACGGCGGTCGAGAGCAGCCCAAAATGGAGATCCACACACTCATTCACAGGAGATCCACACACTCATTCACAGGAGATCAACACACTCATTCACAGGAGATCCACACACTCATTCACAGGAGATCCACACACTCATTCACAGGAGATCCACACACTCATTCACAGGAGATCCACACACACATTCACAGGAGATCAACACACTCATTCACAGGAGATCAACACACTCATTCACAGGAGATCAACACACTCATTCACAGGAGATCCACACACTCATTCACAGGAGATCCACACACACTCATTCACAGGAGATCCACACACTCATTCACAGGAGATCAACACACTCATTCACAGGAGATCCACACACTCATTCACAGGAGATCCACACACACATTCACAGGAGATCCACACACTCATTCACAGGAGATCCACACACTCATTCACAGGAGATCCACACACTCATTCACAGGAGATCCACACACACATTCACAGGAGATCCACACACACTCATTCACAGGAGATCAACACACTCATTCACAGGAGATCAACACACTCATTCACAGGAGATCCACACACTCATTCACAGGAGATCCACACACTCATTCACAGGAGATCAACACACTCATTCACAGGAGATCCACACACTCATTCACAGGAGATCCACACACACATTCACAGGAGATCCACACACTCATTCACAGGAGATCCACACACACATTCACAGGAGATCCACACACACTCATTCACAGGAGATCCACACACACTCATTCACAGGAGATCCACACACACTCATTCACAGGAGATCCACACACACTCATTCACAGGAGATCCACACACACTCATTCACAGGAGATCCACACACACTCATTCACAGGAGATCCACATACACATTCACACACTTCTCTGGTTAAAGCTGAAGTGTGTCATGTGAAGCATGTCTGAAAACAATCACTAACACTAAATGTGTTGGCTGCTTCCGCTTTAATGATGTCCTTTAGTAATCAACGAGAGACACGTGTCCTCTGAGCTGCTTTATAGCTGAATCGAATTTGTCTCAAATGTGATGAACTTTAGTTATTGAACAGAATTAATCGGAATAATGACACTATTGTCTTCTGTAGAGATGCTTATAACTGAATCTGTCTCATATTTAATGACGTTTGCATTGATTCTGTTATTTTTCTGTTTATTGTGAAGCTGCTTAATAGAAATAACATTTTATTGTGCATTTTTGTCAGTTCTCCTTGGCAACACACACACACACACACACATAAATCTAATGACCACTGACAGGTGAAGTGAATAACACTGATGATCTCTTCATCACCTGTTAGTGGGTGGGATATATTAGGCAGCAAGTGAACATTTTGTCCTCAAAGTTGATGTTTTAGAAGCAGGGCAAGCGTAAGGATTTGAGCAAGTTTGACAAGGGCCAGATTGTGATGGCTAGACGACTGGGTCAGAGCATCTCCAAAACTGCAGCTCTTGTGGGGTGTTCCCGGTCTGCAGTGGTCAGGATCTATCAAAAGTGCTCCAAGGAAGGAACAGTGGAGAACCGGCCACAGGGTCATGGGCGGCCCAGGCTCATTGATGCACGTGTGGAGCGAAGGCTGGCCCGTGTGGACCGATCAAACAGACGAGCTACTGGAGCTCAAACTGCTCAAGAAGTTAATGCTGGTTCTGAAAGAAAGGGGTCAGAATACACAGAGCATCGCAGTTTGTTGTGTATGGGGCGGCATAGCCGCTGACCAGTCAGGGTGCCCATGCTGACCCCTGACCCCGCCGAAAGCACCAACAGTGGCACGTGAGCATCAGAACTGGACCACGGAGCAATGGAAGAAGGTGGCCTGGTCTGATGATCACGTGTTCTTTTACATCACGTGGATGGCCGGGTGTGTGTGCGTGGCTTACCTGGGGAACACATGGCCCCAGGATGCACTATGGGAAGAAGGCGAGCCGGCGGAGGCAGTGTGATGCTTTGGGCAATGTTCTGCTGGGAAACCTTGGGTCCTGCCATCCATGTGGATGTTACTTTGACACGTCCCACCTACCTAAGCATTGTTGCAGACCATGTACAGCCTTTCATGGAAATGGTATTCCCATTCAGGAATCAGGAATGGTTTGAGGATTACAACAACGAGTTTGAGGTGTTGACTTGGCCTCCAAAATTCCCCAGATCTCAATCCAGTTGAGCATCTGTGGAATGTGCTGTACAAACAAGTCCGATCCACTTTGCAACTTACAGGACTTAAAGGATCTGCTGCTAACATCTTGGTACCAGATACCACAGCACACCTTCAGGGGTCTAGTGGAGTCCATGCCTCGACAGATCAGGGGGACCAACACACTATTAGGACATAATGTTATGCCTGATATAGCTGCAGCTATCGATTATTTTAGTAGATGTATTCTACGGATTATTCCATCGATTAATCGTATAAGAAGTACTTTTTCTTTATTAAAAAGCAATATTGAATATACAAGAGAAAATAAGACCAGTCTCTTAAAACGAACAACTAATTTGTTTCCCTTCTAGAAAAATATGACGTTTTATTGCTGAAATTGCATACAATAATATCTGTGAAAACTAAACCAATTTAGTGCATTCAATTGCCATATTATATTCAAAATGCAAATACAAACAATAAAATACAAACCCGATTCCAAAAAAATTTGGGACACTTTGCAAATTGTGAATAAAAAAGGAATGCAATAATTTACAAATCTCAAACTTATATTTATTCACAATAGAATATAGATAACATATCAAATGTTGAAAGTGAGACATTTTGAAATGTCATGCCAAATATTGCCTCATTTTGGATTTCATGAGAGCTACACATTCCAAAAAAGTTGGGACAGGTAGCAATAAGAGGCCGGAAAAGTTAAATATACATATAAGGAACAGCTGGTGGACCAATTTGCAACTGTCCCAAAACATCTTCGTTTGAAGGGCTATCTGGCCCTTACCCCTACCACTTCAGCCAAAAGAGAATCGAGACACCCCTACCCCTTCACGTGAACGTGCGAAACGAAGGGGTAGGGCAAAGGGGTAGAAATGGGATTGGGCCAAAATTGTATTGCCGGTGCTGATGGCGCTCTCTCTCGCATTGCTGTCTTTAATCTTGAGCTGAAAACTAAAGGTAAAGAATGACACACGTTCATGCATGCATATTACCGTGACATGAGAGTTCTCGTGTCTTTATTAAAATCCACACATTAATGATTTATCTCTCATCCACCCGCAATTTTTGGAAGGTTACTCTTTATTACTTTATTACCCACCTGACCCGCAGATATAACCACAATCCGTGCATACTCTGAGTCCTTACACAATGTCAGGGTTCTTTCAGCAACATGACCGTGTGTAAAATGGACTAAACGAAGCTTCAAAGCAAATGATTTTATTGTTTTAGAGTTCTAGCCCAGGTCTGCAGTCAGTGAAATGGTCTTCCAGGTCCCGTTCCTCTGGTGTAATGGCCGATGCAGGACGGTTGCTGTGAGCTCAATGGCTCCTCTAATAGCTGCAGCTCGTGTGGGCGTCTGTGCTGAAGTGTAATTATGTGCTATACATAGAGCGAATCCATATGGAGCTCAACACACGTGTCGTATCTATAAAAGCACTCAGACACGCTCACTCCAGGATTTATCACACTCACATGAGAGAAACGTGTCTCTTTCGGGTTTGGTTTTGTCCGCCCACCGTTCACTGTCTATTTCTCGCACCCACACAGACGCTCGTTATTGTCTGATTGTCAGCGAGACGTTCCGAGCGATAATTGGCACATTTATTAACGGAAGGAAATTGCATGTCAGTCATCAGAAAGTGTTTCTATCTCTCTTGGTAAAGGTACACAGAGATGAGAGAAAATAAATAAGAAAAGGATTTTCATAATATCTGAGGTGTTCTGAAGGGGGCGTCAGATTTTTAAAAATATTTAGTTTTAAAGTCTGCATTTATTTGATCAAAAATACAGTAAAAATAGTGAAATATTCCAATTTGATTCAGCTGTTCTCTATGTTTATTTGCCGCCTTTTGTAACATTATAAAGGTGAGCTTTGATCAATTTAATGCGTCCTTTATGAATAAAAGTATTCATTCTTCTAGGGTTAGGGGCTTGAACAGATCATTATATGAACACAAGGCAAGAGAGAAATAGATGAGGGAGGAGGCACAGCGGTAAAGAGCCGAGTCCATTCAAACCATCACTTGTCATTTGGTTAAGGAAGGACGCGGCGTATAAAGCAGACACCAGCCGGTGCGCCGCTGACTCTGATTAGCAGCTACTCCTGCGCTCATATTCATGGAGGAAATTAATACAAGTGGTCATTATACAAATAGGCAGAAGCATTAGGAGCCAATTATTGTTTGTGGCTCCATCAAGAGAAGCTGACATCAATTTAATTTGAAGCAGCTGTGTGTGTGTGTGTGTGTGTGAGTGTGTGTGTGATGGATAGATGTCTCTATGTGATCGAACGCGGGTTGAGGATGAAGGAAAAACCAGCATTAATATTTAATGGAGCGCAGTAATTGCTTTAAATGACGGCAGCATTTAAATAATCTTCAGTCTGATCAGAACAGGGAGACATCGGCAGATGAAGCTCCATGTTTACCATCGACCGGCCCTTGATTCTCTTCATTCAAACTAGACTAGTCGGTTGAAAACTAGTCATAATCTGTGCTTAACACAAATATAAACCAGTGGTTTGTAAACCAGCAGCTGCTACAATTCGAGATGAGAAACATAAAAAAATAATAAGAGGAAAAAAAACGACTGCTGTTTCTCTTTCATAACCCTCAGACTCAGAAGCACAAATGCAAATGCGACTGTGAATCTCCCACACTGTGTTCCTGAATTATTCACATGCCAAAGACATTATTACGTTAATTGGGAACAATTTCACAAAAAAACAACCTTGTTTGAGTCGTGAAGAGCTCAGATCTATTCCCTGGCAAAATAATAATACAACAACACACACACAGAAATCAGCAGAGTTATTATTATTTCATGTGGGAAAGCCGACAGGGTGCTAAAGACCAAATGACTCGTCTTTGAATGAATTCTGGGTGCTAAGAAATCACAAAGCTTCATTGGAGCTCTATATAGAACTCTAGGGTTCATGACTCAGTATTAAAGAACCCTTCAGTGGAGCTCTAAATAGAACTCTAGGGTTCTTGACTCAGTATTGAAGAACCCTTCAGTGGAGCTCTATATAGAACTCTAGGGTTCATGACTCAGTTTTAAAGAACCCTTCAGTGGAGCTCTAATTAGAACTCTAGGGTTCATGACTCAATATTAAAGAACCCTTCAGTGGAGCTCTATATAGAACTCTAGGGTTCATGACTCAGTTTTAAAGAACCCTTCAGTGGAGCTCTAATAGAACTCTAGGGTTCATGACTCAATATTAAAGAACCCTTCAGTGGAGCTCTATATAGAACTCTAGGGTTCATGACTCAATATTAAAGAACCCTTCTGTGGAGCTCTAATTAGAACTCTAGGGTTCTTGACTCAGTATTGAAGAACCCTTCAGTGGGGCTCTATATAGAACTCTAGGGTTCATGACTCAATATTAAAGAACCCTTCTGTGGAGCTCTATATAGAACTCTAGGGTTCTTGACTCAATATTAAAGAACCCTTCTGTGGAGCTCTAATTAGAACTCTAGGGTTCTTGACTCAGTATTGAAGAACCCTTCAGTGGGGCTCTATATAGAACTCTAGGGTCCATGACTCAATATTAAAGAACCCTTCAGTGGGGCTCTATATAGAACTCTAGGGTCCATGACTCAATATTAAAGAACCCTTCAGTTGGGCTCTATATAGAACTCTAGGGTTCATGACTCAGTATTGAAGAACACTTCAGTGGGGCTCTATATAGAACTCTAGGGTCCATGACTCAATATTAAAGAACCCTTCAGTGGGGCTCTATATAGTCCTCTAGGGTTCTTGTCTCAATATTAAAGAACCCTTCAGTGGAGCTCTATATAGAACTCTAGGGTTCATGACTCAGTATTGAAGAACCCTTCAGTGAAGCTCTATATAGAACTCTAGGGTTCATGACTCAGTATTGAAGAACCCTTCAGTGGAGCTCTATATAGAACTCTAGGGTTCATGACTCAGTATTAAAGAACCCTTCAGTGGGGCTCTATATAGAACTCTAGGGTTCATGACTCAATATTAAAGAACCCTTCAGTGGGGCTCTATATAGAACTCTAGGGTTCATGACTCAGTATTAAAGAACCCTTCAGTGGGGCTCTATATAGAACTCTAGGGTTCATGACTCAATATTAAAGAACCCTTCAGTGGAGCTCTATATAGAACTCTAGGGTTCTTGACTCAGTATTGAAGAACCCTTCAGTGGGGCTCTATATAGAACTCTAGGGTTCATGACTCAGTATTAAAGAACCCTTCAGAGGGGCTCTATAGAACTCTAGGGTCCATGACTCAGTATTAAAGAACCCTTCAGAGGGCTCTATATAGAACTCTAGGGTTCATGACTCAATATTAAAGAACCCTTCAGTGGGCTCTATATAGAACTCTAGGGTTCTTGACTCAGTATTAAAGAACCCTTCAGTGGGGCTCTATATAGAACTCTAGGGTTCATGACTCAATATTAAAGAACCCTTCAGAGGGGCTCTATATAGAACTCTAGGGTTCTTGACTCAATATTAAAGAACCCTTCAGTGGGGCTCTATATAGAACTCTAGGGTTCTTGACTCAGTATTGAAGAACCCTTCAGTGGGGCTCTATATAGAACTCTAGGGTTCATGACTCAGTATTAAAGAACCCTTCAGTGGGGCTCTATATAGTCCTCTAGGGTTCATGACTCAATATTAAAGAACCCTTCAGAGGAGCTCTATATAGAACTCTAGGGTTCATGACTCAATATTAAAGAACCCTTCAGTGGAGCTCTATATAGAACTCTAGGGTTCATGACTCAATATTAAAGAACCCTTCAGTGGGGCTCTATATAGAACTCTAGGGTTCATGACTCAATATTAAAGAACCCTTCAGAGGAGCTCTATATAGAACTCTAGGGTTCATGACTCAATATTAAAGAACCCTTCAGTGGGGCTCTATATAGAACTCTAGGGTTCATGACTCAATATTAAAGAACCCTTCAGTGGGGCTCTATATAGAACTCTAGGGTTCATGACTCAATATTAAAGAACCCTTCAGAGGGCTCTATATAGAACTCTAGGGTTCATGACTCAATATTAAAGAACCCTTCAGAGGAGCTCTATATAGAACTCTAGGGTTCATGACTCAATATTAAAGAACCCTTCAGAGGAGCTCTATATAGAACTCTAGGGTTCTTGACTCAATATTAAAGAACCCTTCAGAGGAGCTCTATAGAACTCTAGGGTTCTTGTCTCAATATTAAAGAACCCTTCAGTGGGGCTCTATATAGAACTCTAGGGTTCATGACTCAGTATTAAAGAACCCTTCAGAGGAGCTCTATATAGAACTCTAGGGTTCTTGTCTCAATATTAAAGAACCCTTCAGTGGGGCTCTATATAGAACTCTAGGGTTCATGACTCAATATTAAAGAACCCTTCAGTGGAGCTCTATATAGAACTCTAGGGTTCTTGTCTCAATATTAAAGAACCCTTCAGTGGAGCTCTATATAGAACTCTAGGGTTCTTGTCTCAATATTAAAGAACCCTTCAGTGGAGCTCTATATAGAACTCTAGGGTTCTTGTCTCAATATTAAAGAACCCTTCAGTGGAGCTCTATATAGAACTCTAGGGTTCTTGTCTCAATATTAAAGAACCCTTCAGTGGAGCTCTATATAGAACTCTAGGGTTCTTGTCTCAATATTAAAGAACCCTTCAGTGGAGCTCTATATAGAACTCTAGGGTTCATGACTCAGTTTTAAAGAACCCTTTATTGCTATAAAAAGAGCAGTATATTAAATGATTGCATAAAACTCTCATATTTAATGTATTATTTTATTTATTTCAAGAGATAAAGTGTATTTTACATTTAAATACATTTAAAACTGAATTAAAACAAAATTAATTATATAAATGTTCTATATATGATGCGCCTGACAGAACCCTTTAAGGTTCAATATAGAACCTTTTCTTTTCACAGTGGGAAACTCAAAATTTGCAGTATTCAAAAGCCAAATCACAGCCAGAGTAGGTGAAAACTCTCTCTCTCTCACACACACACACACACACACACACACACACACACACACACACACACACACACACACACACACACACACACACACACACACACACACACACACACTTGTTGTGTTTCCATGTTTTGTGGGGACATTCCATAGGCGTAATGCATTTTATACTGTACAAACCGTATTTTCTATCCCCCTACACTGCCCCTGCCCCTAAACCTACCCATCACAGGAGACATTCTGCATTTTTACTTTTTCAAAAAACATCACTTAGTGTGATTTATGACCTGTTTTCCTCATGGGGACCAAAAAAATGTCCCCACAAGGACAAAAATTTGGATATTGCCATCTTTGTGGGGACATTTTGTCCCCATACCGTAGGGATTACCAGTCCACACACACACACACACACACACACACACACACACACACACACACACACACACACACACACACACACACACACACAGAGCACATGTGTGCAGAGGTGATTAATAGCAGCGGCAGGTAAAGCATCATCCTCTCCGGACGTCCCGCACACATGCACAGATGTCCTAATTAACGCTGAAGGTCGAGGACGCTGCGGTGACTCGTCTCTAGATCTCACCTGGGTTTGTTTACCTGCCCTGATTCTCATTACAGAGCAAACACGCCATCAGCAGCACAACACAGAGCTTCACAATATCACTATCTGACAATATTTGCCTGCTATTAGAAACATTTTGACACTATTGTCTTTTTAGAGCTGCAGAATTTGTCTCATATTTGATGATGTTTGCATCATTGATGCAGTTATTTTCCTGTTCATCACGGTGTAAATCTGCTTTGAAACAATCTGTATTGTATAAAGCACTGTAGAAATAAAGACCTGATTTTATTTCTACCTCAGTTATCATATAACTGACCACAGTCTGCTCTCATGTCCAAACACACTAAACTGCATAACTGCAACATAAACAAAAATTCAAATGATTTTCTGACGTGTCCTGAGAGCTGAACCCTAAATGACAAAGCCGCTTTGTGCAAACGGAGGGAAAGCGTGAGACGAGATGAACAGCAGGAGACGACTCTTGAGTCGAAGACGCTTTTGCAGCAGTTTTCTGTGATTCTCAGAAGTGCAGCATCAGCGCAGAAAACATCCCGTTATCATTACCCCAACATCTCATCTGCTCAAGTCAACAGAGCAAAGGAGAATACAGAAGTTATGAAAGATTCGATCAATCTGAGGCATAAACACCGTATATGCAGAGAGAAAAATATGGAAATGTGTCCCGAATCAATATGAATACATATTAATATCTGAGAATCTGCCAGAAAGCACTGTAGTGTTTGTCCAACGGATGAAGAAACTAGTCCAGGACATTAAACCGGTTCAAACCGGCTCTGACTGAAGGACTGACCTCATTCTAGACTGGATGTTTCTCCATACGGATCTTTTATGTCTCAATCAAGATGTACTTTCCTGGCGATCGATCTGATTCTGAGCGGGTAAATAAATAGACCCTCATCAGGACTCTGTGAGCTGCTTATAAACGCATGGAAATGTTCCAGAGTCTTCACAGGGTTTGTGTCGTGTGTTCATTAATATTGCATATTGTTTATAATGAATGCACTCGTTTCCCCTTCAGATGTGCACTATAGCAAACCCCAAAAGTGAGGCTAATTAGATCGTGAGTGCTAAAGAGTCACAGACAAACGTCTGAAAAATATTTACCTTCCCACAGGAGCGATGACGTCTTTAACATCTCAATTAACGTCTCAAACTCTGCTGTAATCTCAATATGAGCTCAAACCTCTCTCATCATATTATCTGAGCAATAACATTCTCCTCTGGTTAGTCTTTTGCTCTCTCTGATTGATGGGTTTATTTATGCCCAATGTCAAAGGTCGCGGACCGCATGCATCTCTGTCTCTGCGTTCCCTTCGGTCTCTCTGGAGACGCTTAAATTAAATAAAACGCCGCCAACGTCCAGCAGCCACAGCGTGTTCAGACTCGCCCACACCACAAAGACTACAAATATGAAACTCCTGGTCATATTAACAAATCATAATATTCTCAAAATCTCCTACTCGAATTCTTCAGATGGTTTTGGTCAACAGAAAACACTTTCTCTCAAAGAACAAAAAAGTAAATAATGAAATAAATCTTTCTCTAAACACATATATTGTCGCTGCTGGGCTTAAAACGCAACAAACTGCGATGCTCTGTGTATTCTGACCCGTTTCTATCAGAACCAGCATTAACTTCTTGAGCAGTTTGAGCTCCAGTAGCTGGTCTGTTTGATCGGACCACACGGGCCAGCCTTCGCTCCACACGTGCATCAATGAGCCTGGGCCGCCCATGACCCTGTGGCCGGTTCTCCACTGTTCCTTCCTTGGAGCACTTTTGATAGATCCTGACCACTGCAGACCGGGAACACCCCACAAGAGCTGCAGTTTTGGAGATGCTCTGACCCAGTCGTCTAGCCATCACAATCTGGCCCTTGTCAAACTCGCTCAAATCCTTACGCTTGCCCATTTTTCCTGCTTCTAAAACATCAACTCTGAGGACAAAATGTTCACTTGCTGCCTAATATATCCCACCCACTAACAGGAGCCGTGATGAAGAGATCATCAGTGTTACTCACTTCACCGGTCATAATGTTATGCCTGATCAGTGTATGTAAGGTTCCAGTGCTGCTTTAGAAGATTCTCAGATAGCCTTGCAGTGATCAGTTCTGTAAATAACCATTTTAATCATTTAAAAGAACCTCTTGTGCAATGGAAAGGTTTCATGGATGTTTAAGGAACCATCGATTCCTGAAAAGAGCAACGTGAACATTCTGCTGAACATCTCCATTCCCGTTCCACAGAAGAGAGTCAGTCACAGGGTTTGGAGCAGTTCGCTGCTGAGTAACTGACAGCAGTATTTTCATTTCTAGCCAGTAGAAGTGAAGCACAAAAGACGAGGACCCCAGCGGGGCCGGTTTTCATATCCACTGAAGATAGTTTCAAATCCTCTCGCATCTCCCTGGACGAGCCCTTTCTCAAAGCACTGTGGGCCTTCGCCATGTGGCGCTGTGTGACTCGGCAGGACCCCGGCTTACCCAGCGACTGCCTGAATGAAAACGCGGCTGCCATGGCGACGGACTCAGCAGCTCTCAGGCGTACGGTCACCTCTGAACCCCGTCTTTATCTGAGCGCACTGACAAGTGCTTTTGAGAGTCCAGAGAAAAGAAAGGAAGAAATGAAAACACAGAGCTCTTTCACAAAACAGATTTAAGTCCATTTTATGGGCTTGCCAAGGAAAAGAGGGTCATGAAAAAGACTGTCACCCGCTTGTGTCCAAGAGCCTTTGGTGAAGGAGGGAAAAAGAAATGTTCACGGGGAGAAACGAATAATG
Source organism: Gobiocypris rarus (assembly GCA_023029165.1). Taxonomy (NCBI): domain Eukaryota; kingdom Metazoa; phylum Chordata; class Actinopteri; order Cypriniformes; family Gobionidae; genus Gobiocypris; species Gobiocypris rarus. The sequence goes on along the minus strand of CM040922.1, from coordinate 25,715,680 downwards.
ACGGCCTTACAGCGGATTTTATGCTGAACTAGAGCTGAACCATATATTAAAGAAATATTAAACATACTGCGAATATTGGATTTTATTGGAGCACAAAAGCAGTCCTGCGTCTCACGGATATATTTGTGATAATAGCCAACAACACATTATAAAATTATACATTTTATGCCACAAAAAAAATCATTACGATATTATGTTCCATGAATAGATTGTGTAAATGTCCTACCGTAAATATATCATAAATGTATAATTAGTAGTAATATGCAATGCTAGGGACTTCATTTGCACAACTTTAAAGGAGATTTTCTCAAAATTCTGATTTTTTTGCACCCTCAGATTCCAGATTTTCAAATATTGTCCGATCCTAACAAACCAAACATCAATGGAAAGATCATTTATTGAGCTTTCAGATTATATATAAACAGATAAAAATAGCCCTTCATGACTGGTGTTGTGGTCCAGGGTCACACATATATATGTTTTCATTGGTGTTCCCCAGGGCTCGGTCTTGGGCCCTTCATTTTTTCATATTCATCTGTCACCACTTGGTCATTTGTTGCGATCTCTTGGCCTTCATTATCACTTTATTAAGCTGATGATATGCAGATTTATATTCACTCAAAATCTGGTGAACAGCCTGATGCTGGTTTTCCTCCGGCTGTATTTCTGAGATGGAAACATGGATGCGTAATCATTTCTTGTGTCTGAACAGATGTAAAGCTGAAGTTATGCTCACTGGTTCCCGACATCACATTCCCAAAGCGGGTCTTTGACTATTGATGGCTGTTTTAGAGATTTAAAGTAAAGCGAGGAACCTTGGAGTTATTTTTGATGCTGTCTTTCATTTGATTCTTTTGTTCAGTTAAAACGTCCTTTTTTCACCTCAGAAATATAGCAAGATTGGGTCCTATGCTAAATTTCTCTTTAGATGAAAAGCTGATAAATTCTGAGTTGATTTTAAAATGATCATGTAGAGATTCAAAGCTCTGCATGGCTCCACGTCATGTATCTGAACTGGCCAGATTACTCTCATCACAGTTTCACGTGTTGGTAGTTCCTCAAACACATTAAGATCTGTGTGCGACGGGCTCTCTCTTCTCTTCACTCCGGCCCTGTGGAATTGAATTTATGGAAACTCAGATCTTTGACATTTTTAAAGCTCGACTTAAGACATATTTTTACTAGCATTTGTTAATGTTTAGTTCTATTACTTGAGCTATGTATTGCTTATTTTGAGAAGCTGCTTCTAAAGGCGCTTTATAAAATAACGTTCAGTTATTAAAAAAAAAAGTTTATTATTATTATTATTAAAGCGGGTCCAGTTTTTACTATGAACTGAAGCTGGACGCCATTTATTAAATAGCTATTAAATATACTATGAATATTGAATTAAACATACACATGAAATAAATTATATATATATATATATATATATATATATATATATATATATATATATATATATATATATATACACAGTTAAATTATAATTTATTTATTATTAAGTTATATTTATATTTATCAATAAATAAATAAATAAATAAAAACGTTAAATTATATATATAAAATTGTTTTAATATTATTATTAAAGTAGGTGCAGTTTTACTATGAACTTAAGCTGGACAATATTAAATATACAATGAATGTTGGATTAAACATACAAATTAAATAATGATTTAAATAAATAATGTATATATATATATATATATATATATATATATATATATATATATATATATATATATATATATATATATATAAATAAAGTCAAGTTGTAATTGAAATGAATATTGAATATTGTTAGAAAGTGTATGTTTAGTTTAGATATGATTAAATATTATTATTAAATAGTTATTATATATGTATTGTGAATACTGGATATTTTATATATTACAGAATATTACATAAATAAAAATCAAAATGAATTAATTATAAAGTAAATATTATATAATTTGAAACATAATTTATTTATATTATAAATAAAATATTATTTATTATTATATTTTGCATCTTGCATGAACTATTGCGGATACTCAAAATTATGGTTTTTGACTTAATAAATATTAAAACATGTAATAATAGTGAGTTATATGGCAGCTCAGACACCTGACTAAGCAAATGCGATGTCTCTGTCAGTGATACACAAGAGAAGTTACTGATCTTTTGCCCGTTTCCATACATGATTTAGTGCATGATAAATGCACAGAGAACGGAAACATATGTGAGTACCTCACACGCGTCACATGATGAGATGATTCATACGCGTTACCCAACCTCTCTGCTATTCTCCAGACCACTCACAGTATTTCTGAGCTCGACTTTTAGCGCGCACCAAGACAAATGTCTGCAGCATGTTTGCTTTGCGTGAGCTTCGACTGCTGGCAGGATCGGCAGCGCTTCAGATGCACCGGCTCCACCGGGCCGGGCTTTGCAAAAGGTTCGAGGCGAGTCATAAAGGCTGAGGATTCATCTGTCGAGAACAGAAGCCGCCACAGACGTGGACTTCCTGAAACAGAGTTTATAACTTTCCAACTTCTGC
>CM040922.1:25620641-25710641 GCA_023029165.1 Gobiocypris rarus | reverse complement strand
TCTCAGATCCCAGCTCAAACACACTTCCTCCTCACGCAACAAACAAACACACACCTCCCATAATGCACCGCTCACGACAGCGACCGCCCACTTCTCTAGCTCTGGAGAACATTTATAACACTCATTCACACCACAGGGATTTAAACTAACCAGATCTGAGATTAATCCCAACATGATTAAAAGAAAACATGATCCGAAGATAAAAATCAATATAAAACTACTGACATACAGCATAAAGAAAATACACTTTAAGTTTACTGCAAAAGATGTTTATAATACACCGATCAGGCATAACATTATGACCAGTGAATAACACTGATGATCTCTTCATCTCCTGTTAGTGGGTGGGATATATTAGGCAGCAAGTGAACATTTTGTCCTCAGAGTTGATGTGTTAGAAGCAGGAAAAATGGGCAAGCGTAAGGATTTGAGCGAGTTTGACAAGGGCCAGATTGTGATGGCTAGACGACTGGGTCAGAGCATCTCCAAAACTGCAGCTCTTGTGGGGTGTTCCCGGTCTGCAGTGGTCAGGATCTATCAAAAGTGCTCCAAGGAAGGAACAGTGGAGAACCGGCCACAGGGTCATGGGTGGCCCAGGCTCATTGATGCACGTGTGGAGCGAAGGCTGGCCCGTGTGGTCCGATCAAACAGACCAGCTACTGGAGCTCAAACTGCTCAAGAAGTTAATGCTGGTTCTGATAGAAAGGGGTCAGAATACACAGAGCATCGCAGTTTGTTGTGTATGGGGCGGCATAGCAATGAGTTTGAGGTGTTGACTCTGCCTCCAAATTCCCCAGATCTCAATCCAAATCAAGCATCTGTGGGATGTGCTGAACAAACAAGTCCGATCCATGGAGGACTTAAAGGATCTGCTGCTAACATCTTGGTGCCAGATCCCACAGCACACCTTCAGGGGTCTAGTGGAGTCCATGCCTCGACGGGTCAGCAAAAGGGGGACCAACACAATATTAGGTCATAATGTTATGCCTGATTGATGTGCATCACTAAAGTTAAAAAAATCGGGGGTCAGTAAGATTTAGATTTTTCTATGCATATTAAATTGATCAAAAGTGATATTTATAATGTTACAATAGATTCTATTTCACATTAATGTTGTTCTTTTAAACTTACATGTTTCAGCTCTGATATTACTCATAATGTGTGTTGATCATCAGATCCTCATATGAGAATGATTTCTGAAGGATCATGTGACACTGAAGACTGGAGTAATGATGCTGTTTTATATTGGAATAATATTTCACTGTTTTACTGTATTTATGATTAGATAAACGCAGCCTTTGTGAGCAGAAGAGACTATTTTTGTCAAATCTCTCAGACTCCAAACTTTTGAATAGAAGTGTATATAACTCAATAGAAGAGTAAAAGGATCTGCAATGGATCACGGGAGTGGACGTCACGGCTGAGCTTTCCACGTTTCCATGTCAAAAACTTTCTCTGAGACGAAAGATAAAATCCCACTTGTGTCTCTACAGAAGCAAATATCATCACTGAGCGACTTCAGAGCCAATTGTGCATCCGTCTCTCAGATGCTATCGCTGGCGGTCTGCGTCTCAGAATGTGATTTGCACTTCCAGAAGCGACTGTTCAAACACTGATACTTCAGCAACTTCTTAATCACAAAATGGACTGAAATAAATTGAATTGTGTTATTTTATTTGCACGTCCGCTCGACATCCTCTCTGTCTCTCTCTCTGGATGTAATTACCCAGAAGGCCGGTTGGTTATTTTACGCTGCAAATGTGCAGGATGTCATTAACAGCAGACCTGCGGCTGACGGTGTGCCGTTCCCGGCCCCGCGGCGGCCTATTTACGCTCTCCAAGAGAGAGGGAGCTCTTATTGCATTGCGTGATCCATGTAATTTCATTCCTGACTTGTTATTCTTCTCATTACGTGCCTGAATCCTTCCTCCGCAGTGCAGCGGACAGCACAGACACACGCAGAGAGCAGCGCTGATGACACACACACACACACACACTCATACATGCATGTTTTATGAATCAGAAGAGCCATGAATCTGCAAAAACTTTGTCCTCTCATAATTTTTTCGATTACAAATGAAACACAGATTTAAGGCGAGACACTACAGGTGAATAGGGATTTTTTTTTAAATGACAGGATAACACTGTGAAACTTCTCCTGTGTGTTACTGGCATAAACATAAGGAAAAAATGGATTACAAGTTGTGTGTAAATTTATGTTTTAATATGCAAATGAGGTCTTATACACTCTTTGCAAACACTCTAAAAAATTCTGGGTCAAATGTTGGGTCAAATATGGACTAACCCAGCGATTGGGTTGTCTTAAGCAAATATTTAACCCAACATTGGGTTAAAACAACCCACCATTTTTTTTTTAATGTACATTTCCAAAAACAAAATCTGGAAATTGTAATTCTTGGTTTAATTTGCTGACAAATTAGATGAGAGGGCTTTTACAGAGGGGATTCTGGGTATCTTATCACCCACTAATATCAGTATCTAAAGTACCGATGCAATAGAAACGGAACAGAGATGTACTGATATTTGACAGCATGAGCTCAGATCTAATCATGTTTGAGTTGAAAAACATAATGGCACATACAAATGATGAAGGAAAGGAAATAACTTCAGCACAATATGCCAAGAGAAAGCAGCTTGCGCCATCTGTGATGTACAATTTTCCCCGACACAAATCGCTGTAAATGCGAGCGCGAGATCTTTCTGCTGCCAAAGAGGGCTGCTGTGTGCTGATCCAGGGCCGTCCTCCTTTAAAAGAAGGAATTGTTCCCTGAGTTTTGTGGAATTGGCGGGAAACGGCTCCCTTCTGATTGCGGCCCGTTTGTTCTGTCAGCATTTCCACCTGCAATAAAGCCGTCTGACTTCTGCTCGCTTAACAGGCCTTTTCCAGGTCAAGCGTGGATCCTTTCATAGCCGAATCAAAGGGAACGCTCTCAGCCGAGCTCCAGCACCAATCAACATGCTCCCCGGAGAGACCGCTCTGATCTGACCCAGAATGCTCTCTGGTTTCACTCAACGGAGCTCGTGTTTGGTTAAGTGTCACTAGACGGCCATTCAAAGAGGTTTTAACTTGAAATCCTGCTGATAAAGACGTGATAACGACTCAATGCTTTACATTCATTTAGCAGACTCCTGTTTCTACACTCGTAATAATAAAGCTTCTGTATTATTCAATTAAAGACACATCTAAAGGTTCGGTTGATTAATAAATTGTCCTTCAAACTGAGAAAAACATGGTTCTTTTAAGAACTGATCACTGAAAGGAAGCAAATATGGGAAAAAGCCTTTATTTCTATGTATAACGCTTTATACAATAGAGATTGTTTCAAAGCAATAATCTGGAAAATAACATTTATGAAACGTTTATTAAGTTCAGAAGACAATAGTGTCAGTATTCAGCTCAATTCAGTTCAAAGCTGTGTTATTTTAGTTTTACTGTAGTTATTAATATTTTTAATTTGCTTTTATTTTCATGTTTCGAGTTTTCATGTTAATTTTAGTTACATTTTAGTAATTCCATTATGTGCTTTTGCCATTTTATTTTTGATCTGATTTTAAATATTGCTATTTAGATTTAGTTTATTTTTATTTCAAGCTGCAGTCTGTAACTTGTGTGGCTATCACCAGACCGAGCTCAATGTTTTAACAGTGATCACTGGTCTGGAGTCTGCTGTGTGTTTTCTCCTGCACAAGAGGTGTGATCAACGGGCAACGATTTATCGCTTCACTATCCGTCATTGCGTTAAACCTGCCAATAGCGCGACAGGTGGATAAGCCAGTCTGTGATTGGTTCCTGCAAAAGTGTAACAAGCAGTAGAAATGAATGTAAAGGTTTCACAGACTGAGCTGCAGGGTGAAATCAGATCAGGCTGGGTTTACCCAGTCTAGTCCGTAACTTTTTTTGGTTAAAAAATGATCCAAAATAAATGTTTGAGCAAGCCCATAACCAGCCACAGTGTTCAGACCGATCTCCTTACATCAGCCTGAGTCACAACGGTAAGCTTGGAATAAGTGTTTACCTTTAACACTTAAATCACATTAAAAATGCAATACTTTCTTACTCATACTCAAGTAAAACCTTGAATTACTTTTACCTGAGTAAAAGTATACAATACCACATCTTTTATGTAATTAAGTATTAAATGATACTCAATATGGAAAGTAGTGCAGTACAGAGAATGACTTTATGCTTTGGAATTTTGTGATGTAACATTTTTTTCAAAGAATAAACTGATAAAGTATAGATATACGTGAGAAATGTACTTAAGCAGAGAAAAAATGTCTGGTTCACTATCTTTGTGGGGACTCTCCATAGACGTAATGGTTTTTATACTGTACAAACTGTACATTCTATCCCCCTACACCTACCCATCACACACACACACACACACACACACACACACACACACACACACACACACACACACACACACACACACACACACACACACACACACACACACACACACACACACACACACACACACACACACACACACACACACACACACACACACACACACACTGCCCCTAAACCTACCCATCACAGGAAACATTCTGCATTTTTACTTTCTCAAAAAAACTCATCCTGTGTGATTTATTAGCCTTTTCAAAAGTGGGGACCGCTGGCTGGACCCCACAATGTAGGTGATCTCAGGTTTTACTATCCTTATGGGGACATTTGGTCCTCACAATATAATATAAACAAGGGCACACATACACACACACACACACACACACACACACACACATACACACACACACACACACACATCAAAGCACATAAACACTAATGCATTCGCTTGAAGCTTAAAGGACGCTTGGATCATGTATCTTTCCTGAAGAAGCTCATTCCATGATTTTCATTATCAATTATTAGCAATGAGTTGTTGCGGCCCTAAATATGACTGAATATTACTCATCTTTTCTACATACATTCATATATCTCTGTTCATTGTCTTGCACTATTGCATTGAAACATCAGATCCTTGCATTGATATTTCATTTCTGAACTCACAAATGCATGTTTCACTATTCTTCAGCCCAAACAGGAAATAAACTCATTCCCTGCGGCCACAAACAAGCCGAATGGTCATTCTGTGATCTCTCAGAAGCATTTGATGGGCTTCAGAAACATCCAAACCCGTGTGTGTAAAGCTGCAGCGCTGCATGAAAGACGCTCTTATCTGCACAGCCAAACGCTCAAACTTCTCTGCAATCTTCCACGAGCGCCCGCAGCCCGTCATTTCCCCCAATAAATGCCTTTGTTGCTCATTTCTGACGACGAGCACGTGTGCATCCGTAACCCAGCATCCCATTCTCCTCCAAACATCCGGGGAGGTTATTTAAATATGCCCACGCCCTCCGTCAGTGCAGCATTCGGGGTGGCGAGCGAGCTAAAGATAGTCTTAAGTTAATGGCGGTCGTCATAACACATGTTAAGATGATTAAAAGAGCGGGAAAAACACAGCCCGAGGCGTTCACCCTCCTCCGAAATCTGTCCATTGAGTTTCCTAAGCCTGCCTGGAGGAGGTTTCGCTTGCGGATTTGCATCAAATTGTTGCATCCTACTCTTCGTCATTGTAAAGATGGACGATTTAGGGGAGAGAAAAAAAAGACTGGATGCTTTGAGGAAATCCTTTACAGCCAGCATCTATTAATCCTGTTTAGCTAAAACTTTAGGACGAGTTTGTCTGACAGCCCACTCCAGCTACAATCAATGTCCGAATCGATATGTCCTGTGTAGCTAAACAGGAATTAACAGGTGGCGGCTGAGGTAAATGTTTCTGAACCAAGTCTGACATTTAGTTGAGGTGATTGAGTTATCTACACATCAGTCGACGAGGAGTTTACCTTTGCTTCGGCCCCGTAACAAACGTTAATCTCTAATTCGATATAAAACTCATCAGTGGAGAGTGCTGCGCTGTGTGTGTGTGTGTGTGTGTGTGTGTGTGTGTGTGTAGACGGATAAGCCTGTACCTCAGCAGCAGGTATTCCTTCTGGCGGGCGGCACTGGAGAAGCACTTCCTGTTCCAGTGACACTTCCTTCCCCAGAGGCTCCTGGTCAAAGGTTTTCCTGAGATCTACGAGAGAAACACAGACTTTCAGCACATCACGAGCATCATCCAGTTTCACACCACTTTATAATGTAATGACACTTTATAACTCCAGTATCAGTGTAATATTCCTCAGTGTAGATCAGCTGTTCTCTGTGTGAATATATAGTGCTTCTGTTCATTATCTGATCATAACTCCAGTATCAGTGTAATATTCCTCCAGTGTAGATCAGCTGTTCTCTGTGTGAATATATAGTGCTTCTGTTCATTATCTGATCATAACTCCAGTATCAGTGTAATATTCCTCCAGTGTAGATCAGCTGTTCTCTGTGTGAATATATAGTGCTTCTGTTCATTATCTGATCATAACTCCAGTATCAGTGTAATATTCCTCAGTGTAGATCAGCTGTTCTCTGTGTGAATATATAGTGCTTCTGTTCATTATCTGATCATAACTCCAGTATCAGTGTAATATTCCTCCAGTGTAGATCAGCTGTTCTCTGTGTGAATATATAGTGCTTCTGTTTATTATCTGATCATAACTCCAGTATCAGTGTAATATTCCTCAGTGTAGATCAGCTGTTCTCTGTGTGAATATATAGTGCTTCTGTTCATTATCTGATCATAACTCCAGTATCAGTGTAATATTCCTCAGTGTTGATCAGCTGTTCTCTGTGTGAATATATAGTGCTTCTGTTCATTATCTGATCATAACTCCAGTATCAGTGTAATATTCCTCAGTGTAGATCGGCTGTTCTCTGTGTGAATATATAGTGTCTGTTCATTATCTGATCATAACTCCAGTATCAGTGTAATATTCCTCAGTGTAGATCAGCTGTTCTCTGTGTGAATATATAGTGCTTCTGTTCATTATCTGATCATAACTCCAGTATCAGTGTAATATTCCTCCAGTGTAGATCAGCTGTTCTCTGTGTGAATATATAGTGCTTCTGTTCATTATCTGATCATAACTCCAGTATCAGTGTAATATTCCTCAGTGTAGATCAGCTGTTCTCTGTGTGAATATATAGTGCTTCTGTTCATTATCTGATCATAACTCCAGTATCAGTGTAATATTCCTCAGTGTAGATCAGCTGTTCTCTGTGTGAATATATAGTGCTTCTGTTCATTATCTGATCATAACTCCAGTATCAGTGTAATATTCCTCCAGTGTAGATCAGCTGTTCTCTGTGTGAATATATAGTGCTTCTGTTCATTATCTGATCATAACTCCAGTATCAGTGTAATATTCCTCCAGTGTAGATCAGCTGTTCTCTGTGTGAATATATAGTGCTTCTGTTCATTATCTGATCATAACTCCAGTATCAGTGTAATATTCCTCCAGTGTTGATCAGCTGTTCTCTGTGTGAATATATAGTGCTTCTGTTCATTATCTGATCATAACTCCAGTATCAGTGTAATATTCCTCCAGTGTAGATCAGCTGTTCTCTGTGTGAATATATAGTGCTTCTGTTCATTATCTGATCATAACTCCAGTATCAGTGTAATATTCCTCAGTGTAGATCAGCTGTTCTCTGTGTGAATATATAGTGCTTCTGTTCATTATCTGATCATAACTCCAGTATCAGTGTAATATTCCTCCAGTGTAGATCAGCTGTTCTCTGTGTGAATATATAGTGCTTCTGTTCATTATCTGATCATAACTCCAGTATCAGTGTAATATTCCTCCAGTGTAGATCAGCTGTTCTCTGTGTGAATATATAGTGCTTCTGTTCATTATCTGATCATAACTCCAGTATCAATGTAATATTCCTCAGTGTAGATCAGCTGTTCTCTGTGTGAATATATAGTGCTTCTGTTCATTATCTGATCATAACTCCAGTATCAGTGTAATATTCCTCCAGTGTAGATCAGCTGTTCTCTGTGTGAATATATAGTGCTTCTGCTCATTATCTGATCATAACTCCAGTATCAGTGTAATATTCCTCCAGTGTAGATCAGCTGTTCTCTGTGTGAATATATAGTGCTTCTGTTCATTATCTGATCATAACTCCAGTATCAATGTAATATTCCTCAGTGTAGATCAGCTGTTCTCTGTGTGAATATATAGTGCTTCTGTTCATTATCTGATCATAACTCCAGTATCAATGTAATATTCCTCCAGTGTAGATCAGCTGTTCTCTGTGTGAATATATAGTGCTTCTGTTCATTATCTGATCATAACTCCAGTATCAGTGTAATATTCCTCAGTGTAGATCAGCTGTTCTCTGTGTGAATATATAGTGCTTCTGTTCATTATCTGATCATAACTCCAGTATCAGTGTAATATTCCTCAGTGTAGATCAGCTGTTCTCTGTGTGAATATATAGTGCTTCTGTGTCATTATCTGATCATAACTCCAGTATCAGTGTAATATTCCTCAGAGTGTGGATCAGCTGTTCTCTGTGTGAATATATAGTGCAGTGTGATTTATTCCTGTGATCAAAGCTGAATTTATCATCATTACTCCAGTCTTCAGTGTCACATGATCCTTCACTAGGATCTGATGATCAACACACATTTATGATTATTATCAGTGATGGAAACAGTTCACAATTGTGTGGAAACTGTGATATATCACCATTCAAAAGAGTTGAGTAAAATTAAACACTTCAATGTCAATAAGTCAAGTATTTCTACTTGTTCTGATGCTCACGCGCTACTGCCCACTTCTGGGTGCTGGACACGCCCATGGGTGAACAGCAGGGTCAGTGCATTTGATGTACTGGTCGCTGGCCATGCCTGCCCCATGGTCAAGCAGAACTGCACTGCGCCCCATATGTCGCATTGCACCGGCGCGATCATGTGGTCAGAACCATGTAGCCACGAACCAGCATTAACTTCTTGAGCAGTTTGAGCTCCAGTGGCTCGCTCGTCTGTTTGATCGACCACACGGGCCAGACCACTCGGGCCAGCCGCTCCACTGCGTGCATCAGCCAGGCCTGGGCGCCCGCGGCCCTGTGGCGAGTTCTCCTGTTCCTTCCTTGGCACTTTTTTGATAGATCTGACCACTGCGGACTGGGGGCTTCCTGAGCTGCAGTTTTGGAATACTCTGACCCAGTCGTCTAGCCATCACAATAATTTGGCCTGTCAAACTCATAAATCCAAATCCTTTCAAACTCAAACACACCTCACATCACAGAGCTCTCACCATCCTCCTGCTTTCCTGGGTAATAAATACTGCACTATTGACTTTAGAGCAGGAGTGTGTTGGTCGATGGTCAGTGGTTTTCAGTTCCTCACAATAGCAACACTCCAACAATGCTCCTGAACACACCTGGTGTTCACACACACACACACACACACACACACGCCCATGGGTGAACAGATGTGCCAGTGCATTTGATATTTAAACAATGAGGAGCTGGACATGAGAACTGCGTCCGGCTAAGACTAGCAGAACACACTCGCGTCGCGCCTGGAGTCGCATTGCACCGGGTGTATGGTGCATTAATGCATTACGAATATGATTGAGTGAGTGACCTATGAAGCTGTTGTTAAATAGCAAAGACACTCAGCAATGCAAAGAAAAACCTCCAGTACAAGGGACACGCGCTGCATCCAAACCAAAAGAGTCAGTGAAATTTCTACTGTCACACACGGGTTACTGAGGGTCATTCTGTGCTGCTTATTCATTCTGATATCCTGAGATGTAATATTTAACAGTGCTGCCCATCTCTCCCTCAAACATCTCCTGTAAGTCTAGTGGAAGCTGCTGGAATACAGATCCGTGTGTTTTCACTCAGCATTCGCCAGAGCTCCTCACCATCCTCCTGCTTTCCTGGGTACATATTTGACTTCCAGCGTGAATAAAGCATGGGGACGAGGACCGTGTGGCGGCACATGCTGATGGCCAGCGTTTTCACAGGTGGTGTAATGAGTTTCCTGCTTCACACTGAATATTAATGCGATTAAACACTGACTTTACACAACTCTCAGTGTTGTACAGCAGGCTTTCTTAAGAGAGCGGTTTCATTCAAAGCATGCGGATCAGAGGGTTTTCCACACAATATTTCCTGCTTATGTGCCGTCAAAGTCATTTACACATTGATCATCGTCCCATAATGGGAAAACGGTGTCATGATGACAAATGGTGTTCAGACTCATTTCTCTGCGAGTGATGGAAACATCATATCCGGTGCAATGTTCGGTACACATGGGCTGTCTCAAAGCCGAAAATGCTTCAAACATGCATTCAAAACACAGATGTAAAATAGTTTGCATGCTCAAAATGATCCTCATAACTTCTGTCTTGGTCAGTTAGGATTTAAGTCCAGTCCGTAATGACTTGAGTCAAGAGTCTTTGACTCTAAACATATCTAGATGACATTGTCACAAGTGTGTCACCAAATGAGGAAAGGGCGGAGCAGCACGAGTGACAGCTACTGTCAGTCAGATAGAAGGCCGACTGTACTCGCGCCCGTTTCTTCCTCGCTGACAGTGATGGATGAGCCGCGCTCCCACGCTCTCCTCCGGGCCTCCTCCATCACACGCTCCCTCCATCTCAGTCTATCTTCTCTACGGCTGTCCATGAGGGCCACAGAGGAGGAGAGATGTGGAGAGATTTCACTGCTGCTCTAATAAAAATCCAATATTTCTCTGCGTTCCCACACACGAGGGAAGAGGTGAGAGCATGAGCCGGAGAGGGCGGTGGGGAGAACGTCTCGCTCCAGCGGCCTGCGGGTCCATTAGACGTATATTATATTCAGCTGGAGGAGACGGTAATAACATGGCCACTGAGAGCTGAAGGAGTCGGATTATATAGAGTGTATGCAGTCTGCTCTCTCCGAAGAGATCAACAACACCGAACCTGAAGTGAAAATGACAATCAAGTAAAATCCCATTTAAGGGAAGTCAGTCAGTAGCCATCTTGGTAACGTCCCCTATGTAAGTACAGCTCCATCTGCTTGAATGGAGAAATACAGAAACGGAAAAAACTGATTGTATGTATAACAATTTTGTACTGTGTATAATACTGTGTTGGTCCCCCTTTTGCAGACCCGTCGAGGCATGGACTCCACTAGACCCCTGAAGATGTGCTGTGGTATCTGGCACCAAGATGTTAGCAGCAGATCCTTTAAGTCCTGTAAGTTGCGAGATGGATCTGACTTTTTTGTTCAGCACATTCCACAGATGCTCGATTAGATTGAGATATGGGGAATTTCGAGGCCAAGTCAACACCTCAAACTCGTTGTTGTGCTCCTCAAACCATTCCTGAAGCATTTGTGCTTTGTGTCGGGAGCATTATCCTGCTGGAAGAGCCACAGCCACCAGGGAATACCGTTTCCATGAAAGGCTGTACATGGTCTGCAGCAATGCTTAGGTAGGTGGGACGTGTCAAAGGAACATCCACATGGATGGCAGGACCCAAGGTTTCCCAGCAGAACATTGCCCAAAGCATCACACTGCCCCCGCCGGCTCGCCTTCTTCCCATAGTGCATCCTGGGGCCATGTGTTCCCCAGGTAAGCCACGCCCACACACCCGGCCATCCACGTGATGTAGAAGAACACGTGATCATCAGACCAGGCCACCTTCTTCCATTGCTCCGTGGTCCAGTTCTGATGCTCACGTGCCACTGTTGGTGCTTTCGGCGGGGTCAGGGGTCAGCATGGGCACCCTGACTGGTCAGCGGCTATGCCGCCCCATACGCAACAAACTGCGATGCTCTGTGTATTCTGACCCCTTTCTATCAGAACCAGCATTAACTTCTTGAGCAGTTTGAGCTCCAGTAGCTCGTCTGTTTGATCGGACCACACGGGCCAGCCTTCGCTCCACACGTGCATCAATGAGCCTGGGCCGCCCATGACCCTGTGGCCGGTTCTCCACTGTTCCTTCCTTGGAGCACTTTTGATAGATCCTGACCACTGCAGACCGGGAACACCCCACAAGAGCTGCAGTTTTGGAGATGCTCTGACCCAGTCGTCTAGCCATCACAATTTGGCCCTTGTCAAACTCACTCAAATCCTTACGTTCCAAACTCAAACACACACTCACAATCACACACACAAACACACACACAGTCAGTCAGTCCAGCAGGAGTATCAGCGAGGATCCTGCAGTAAGACTCTGTAACTCCAGGAACTCTGGGATACAGTATCTAAACCAGCCAGTGTGATCCATCAGCAGTCAAACTGAGCGGCGGTGCACACTCACACACTCCTGCGTATCTGGTGAATCTCACAACACAGGTCAAGAACAACTTCAGGTCATCTCTCGCTCTCTGCGTCTTAGGTAAAATAATCTATATTTAGCATAATGAAAATCAAGCCTTTAGAGCCATTAAGACATTATATTCATGACAATCAAGCACATTTCCCTCCTCATATACAGCAATATTTGTTGCAATGTCATTTAAGATAATTAGAATAAAATGATAAGCAATTATTTACTATAATAACAAAAAACAGTAAAGAAAAACTAATGAGAATCACTATTGAGAATAATGAGAAAAACAATCTGGGTAAACTGTCATGAACATTGTAAAAAAGTTCTGAAAATAGGATTCATTTTCTTTACAGTAATTATGCTATTTTTATTTTGGGGTAAATTGGCCCGTTTTTATATATCTCTCAAATCACAAAAAGAGATTTTGCTTAAATTTGGACCTGCGGCACCGAATCAAAGATCCAAACGAGCAGAAACAGGAGACGAGTTTGCTGGAATGAATGCAGTGAGGATAAAAGAAACGTTTCATACATATTTGATGGATGGATTATAATAACGCTTATGAAACAGAGCCAGTGGTTGTTAACAGAGTGTTATAGTTGTGTTGGACAGAAACAAGCAGTTCGCGAAAAAAGCTGAAAACCTCGCATGAAGGGAATTATGGGATGTTCGCTTGAGTACAGGCTGCTCTGTGCATTATTGTTGCACACAGGACTGCTGTGGACAGTATATTTACAGAAAGAGTTTCTGAAAGGCTTCATGCATGTGATCTGATCTGACGTCAGGAAGCAGACGGCTTTAGAAGCGCATCATTATCAGGCCGTTCATCCTAAAGGCCGATGTTCATCATTGAAGAGAAGCGTCTGTCTGTCTGTCTGTCTGTCTGTCTGTCTGTCTGTCTGTCTGTCAGTGAGACAGCGCTGTGGACGGAGGGATGAAGGTCACGGGTTTGTCTAAACCAAAGAAAGAAAACTGCCCTGTGGGTGTCACAACAAACCAAGGTCAAAACAGAGAGAGAATGCCAACAGCACTCACACACACACACACACACACACACACACACACACACACACAAACGCTGTCTACTCATATCAGCAAATATTAGAAGAAACACAACATTGTTCTGATCACTGATTACATTCAACGACTGAAAAGACACAGAAGAGCCGCCGCCGATACAGTCACATCAAATCACATCAAACGTCCTGAAAAAGAATAAACCGTTTGCTCTCATGACAAAATAGCCCATCATCTGTGATGTTAAACAACAGTGTCGGCTGACTACACACACACACACACACACACACACACACACACACACACACACACACACATGTCTGGTTCACTATCTTTGTGGGGACTCTCCATAGACGTAATGGTTTTTATACCGTACAAACTGTACATTCTAACCCCCTACACCTACCCATCACACACACACACACACACACACACACACACACACACACACACACACACACACACACACACACACACACACACACACACACAAACACACACAGGCACTCTCACACACACACACACACACACACACACACACTCTCACACAGACACACACACACTCAGGCACTCTCACACACACACTCAGGCACTCTCACACACACACACACACACACACACACACACACACACACACACATGTCTGGTTCACTATCTTTGTGGGGACTCTCCATACGTAATGGTTTTTATACACATTACAAACTGTACATTCTAACCCCTACACCTACCCATCACACACACACACACTGCCCCTAAACCTACCCATCACACACACACACACACACACACACACACACACACACACACACACACACACACACACACACACACACACACACACACAGCCCCTGCCCCTAAACCTACCCGTCACACACACTCAGGCACTCTCACACACAGACACACACTCAGGCACTCTCACACACAGACAGATACACACAGGCACTATTTGATTTAAATAGTGTAATAAATTTGACATATCAAATATTACCAACATACTGTATTCACAATGGTTTTGCTGGCAATGTAAAACTAAAACACTGTCATAATTCACAATACTGCTTAGAGAACATCAGCAGAAACAGCGACAGAGTTTATAAGTCCGAATCATTTATGTGAATCAATTCTTTTGAATCGTTTCTATCACTCAAAAATCAGGTGGAATATAACAGTCATATATAAGCGTATCATATCTGATATATAGAGTATGTGGAATTAAGATAATTCCTTATATTTATGGCATTTAGGAGTTAAAAAAACAAAACCAAACACAGAATATCCTCAGAAGTCTGAGAATATAGTCTAGATGTATGACCCAGTGCTGTTTCCAGTGAAATGAATATGTATGAAAGGCATGTCCACATGTGTTTGTGAGTCGTGAGCGAGCGCACCGGGGCCATTACAGTAATAACTGCGGGAGAGTCGCTGTTTAAAGCGTGAGTCCGTCTCCGCGCGGGGCTGGGATTGGCAGTTTAAACAACTCAGGCCAATTACCAGCGTTTTCATTCCATTACAGGCCGTCCCTCGAGGCCCGGGCGCCGCACACGCCCCATTGTGGGCACAATTAATTGGTTGTGTTCTGACACACGTGAGCTTGAAACGACGGACTGTAAATCGAACACGGCTCATGCCAGTTCAGAGTCAGGACCGGATTCCTGCCTTCTTTAGTAGTAAACCCTGCAGCCTGCAGCCGCTCTTAAAGTGAACATGATGACTTAAAGAGGTCCTGATGTGTGTTCTGGCTCTACTAGAGCAGGTTTTCCTGCTTGAATGTTGATTATTTCCTTATATTCTCCATTGTTGCGGCTCCTCTCTTCCCAGTCTGTCAGTAACGCTCTGAAGCCCCTCCTTCTGAAAAGCACACTGTGCTCTGATTGGTCAGCTGGAGCAGTGTGTTGCGAAATGTCCCGCCCCTTACCATAACCACCAGTTTCAACACACGACTCAGGCCCCGCCCCTTTATTCTGCATTCGAGGGCATCCGATGCAGTGTTAATTTCGTTGACGAATAATTTTCGTCAACGACCTTTTTGTACTGACGAAAACGAGACGATAACTACATAAAAACTAGTGCTGGATGACAAAAACTGTGACAAAAATCTTCTGTCATTTTCGTCAACGAATAAAAACGAGATGAAAATGTTAGGGAGGGACGATTAGGGAAGAGATCCAGTCAGAGCTGATGTCCTGATGCACATTTGAGCTGTAACGTGCGGATGTAACGGCGGGAAAACACGGAGCTGATGAGCTTCTCCAGGCTCACGCATCTCCAATACAGCGCTTCAGAGCGGCTCAATCAATCAATATCACATTTATATCAGGCAATTGTTTATGAATTAATGCTGATGAACAAGGACAATGTTTACTTTATGATGTGTATATAGTAATATGCTTTAGACGGTTGTAACAATGCATTTTTTATCTCCCTCATCTGAAGTTGAAAGAGCAGCTGCAACTGCAATAATAAAGCGTTTCAAAATAAGAGTCCCGGTGTATTCCGAGCTTGTTTATAATTAAGAGTCACGCATTATATATTCGTTTTTGGTTACATAGTAAACTATATTTAATTTCATTCCCATTTAATTCATAGTCAGGAGGAAAGACCAGTATTTGACACATTCAGTATCAGGGTTATAATAGTTTCATAAAAGCATTAAAAATCTCCATTACTTAAATAAATAAACAAACTTGAAGCTTTAGCTTAACCTGAAATACTAACTAAAACAGAAATACAAAGTTATAAAATCTATATAGATGTTTAAAAAAAAAAAAAAGAAGTTAATTGAGCTCTCTTTCGTGTATTTTTGTCAAACACGATGATGTCACTGTCAGTTCAAGTAACAGTCGGTTATGTAATGCTTAAATGCTCATTTAATGCATTACAATTTAACTAAACTCATTAGATTTTAGTCGACTAAATCTAGACTAAAACTAAAAACAATTCAGGTGACTAAAATATGACTAAAACTAAATGGCATTTTCGTCAAAAGACTATGACTAAAACTAAATCAAAATTTGCTGTGGAAATGAACACTGATCCGATGAGCTCATTGGCACTGGTCGTGTTTTTTCAATCACTATCACTGACTCACTGACACATGACAAGCGGCCCGAGGAAAGTTCTCTCGCCCGACCCGTCTCCCCCTTCCGAATAGTTTCCGAGCGTCGAGCGTGCTAAATCAAGCCTCAGCTCGGTGTTTGTTCTGGTGTGTAGCGCAGTGGCCGCCGCCGCGCGGGTTTGTCACATTAACCGCGGTTGAACTGAGCGGCCCGATTTAAAGCACTTTGGAGCTCTCGACAAAATGTGATCCATATTTTGTGTCGTTCCAGGGCCAAAAACCTGAGTGGTGAATAATGTAAGGTAGAGCTGGACATGGTGGAAATGAGCAAACACACACGCTGAATTTATTACCGCCTCTAATGGGCCAAATGCATTACAATGCCATTTGTGATATGTAGCGGTACACATCTGCCTATTATAAATTAATGCAAGGTTGGAGACGATAGATGAAACACGGGCATTTCCGTCTCGATACGTGCAGGAACACACAACAAACTTTAATTGAAACTTCAGCTGCATAACAGAAAAGATAAGCAAATTACAAGCATTTCACACTCAGCTGAATCTCACCAAGAGAGAGAGAGAGAGAGAGAGAGAGACAGAGAGAGAGAGACAGAGAGATCAAATAGAAAACCTGTAACATTATAAATGTCTTGACTGTATTTTCTTTTAATAATTGTAATGTATTCTTGAATTAAAATTATATTTAATATATTAAGTCTTTACTATTACTACACTACGTAGACTTGACTCTTTTCACTTCAGATTCTTAGAAAACACCTAGCAACCACCCACAATACCGTAGCAACCCCATAGCAACCACCCACTATACCGTAACAACCCCATAGCAACCACCCACAATACCCTAGCAACCTCATAGCAACCACCCAGAACACTATAGCAACTGCTGGACAACAAAACAGGCAGATTTTTAAAAACTTCTTAGCAACGCCATAGCAACCACCCACAATACCCTAGCAACCTCATTGCAACGACCTTGAACACTGTAGCAACTGCTAGACAACTTAACAGGCAGAAAAAAGCTCTAAACTTCTTAGCAAAGCCATAGCAACCACCCACAATACCCTAGCAACCTCATAACCACTCGGAACACTGTAGCAACTGTTGGACAGGAAAACAGGCAGATTTTTTCAAACTTCTTAGCAACGCCATAGCAACCACCCACAATACCCTAGCAATCTCATAGCAACCACCCAGAACACTATAGCAACTGCTGGACAACAAAACAGGCAGTTTTTTTTTTTACTCCTTAGCAACGCCATAACAACCACCCACAATACCCTAGCAATGCTATAGCAACCACCCACAATACCCTAGCAACCTCATTGCAACGACCTTGAACACTGTAGCAACTGCTAGACAACTTAACAGGCAGAAAAAAGCTCTAAACTTCTTAGCAAAGCCATAGCAACCACCCACAATACCCTAGCAACCTCATAACAACCACTCGGAACACTGTAGCAACTGTTGGACAGGAAAACAGGCAGAAAAATGTTTTAAACTTCTTAGAAGCACCATCGCAACCACCCAGAACACTGTAGCAAATGCTGGATGATAAAACACCCTAAAAACAGCTTAGCAACGCCCTGGCAACACAATACTAGGATTTGTACAGGCAAGCATTTATTTTCAGCTGAATCTTATGAAAGGACATAAGATTCATATTTTATTCACATACATATTTTAAATAATAGTCAATACATCATTATTACTAGTGATCTTAGGGATCTAAACAAATATACATTAGTTATTTCCTAACATATCCTAACACCTAGACAGCATGTGTGCAACACCGTGGCAACCATCCATATCACCCTAGCAACATAGTACGCTTGCAACGGAATACAACAGTCACATTTCCTTTCAAAAATGTAAAAGGGCGAGTTTACTTTGAGACCTGCCACTGTATAAAACTGAAACGAGAGGAGTTTACTGGAGATGTCTCCTGTTGGCTTTGGACAGGAGAATGGCTTCGGGGGGGAATATCACAGCTTGTGTTGGCTGAGATGATGACGGCTTCTCTCAGACACAAAAAGAGTCGCGGCCAAATGCAGCGAGCAGATCAGCTCTGAACCTCCGACCACACTTGTGTTCGGCAGCTCCGGCTGAACCCGGCGGGCACAGCTCAGCTCCCATGAGCCTCCTCTGCCAAGCTGCGGCCGCACACGTGGACGCATATGAAAACAATTACATTAATTGCATGTCTTTGGCTACTTGTGCTAAATTACACAAGCTAGTGAATTAGGAGCCATTTACATACTTGAATTCTCCCGTCTCACCTCAAGTGAAGCAGGCAGGACGTGCAGAGTCTGCATCTAGCGTTCAAATCCAGCAAACGAGCCCTCATTACACACACTGATACTGATGCTGTGTTTGGAAGAGCTGTATGATTGCTGCAGTATATGTATACCCTATACAGTATGCAAATGTCCTATATGCATGGAATAGCCAGATGACCTACTTCATTTTGCTATGTAATTTTGTATCACATCATGCAATGCTGTGCACTCGACCTTCTATTTCCAGTCGAACAGAAGATAAGTCAACTGTAATGTTTTATGATTCAATATTTGAAAAGGCTGCTACAGTAAATTATTATGATTATACACAAATTTATGGGATGCAAAATTAGTTTCTGGTTGTATAATGTATGTTTAGCAGTAGCCCTATCACACACCCAGTGCAATGTGACGCGACGCGAGTGTGTTCCCATGGGCGTCTGGTCTGAACACCAGGTGTGTGTCTGTGTGTGTGTGTGTGTGTGTGTCTGTGTGTGTGTGTGTGTGTGTGTGCGTGAACACCAGGTGTGTGTCTGTGTGTGTGTGTGTGTGCGTGAACACCAGGTGTGTGTCTGTGTGTGTGTGTGTGTGTGTGTGTGTGTGCGTGAACACCAGGTGTGTGTCTGTGTGTGTGTGTGTGTGTGTGTGTGTGTGAACACCAGGTGTGTTCAGGAGCATTGTTGGAGTGTTGCTATGGTGAGGAACTGAAAACCACTGGCCATCGACCAACACACACCTGCTCTAAAGTCAATAGTGCAGTATTTATGTGTGATTTAAAGAGTGTGTTAGTAATATAAGCATATAGGTGGTGCACAGCAGCACACACACACACACACACACACACACACACACACACACACACACACACACACACACACACACTCTGGAGAAGCGTTCAGTCTCTCCTCATGTCAACAGTGAATCGGCTCATGGCTCGAGCACAACTGGCTTTTAAAGGGAAAGGGAGATGAGCCTCTGATTGGTTTATTGCACGTTAAACACACCCATGACTCATTAAGAGACGAGGGACGACCCTTATGGACCATGAGCCGGGTCGCTGTCCGTTTTTCCCGTCGTTAAACTAGCAAAAGTGGATTCGGACACACCGTAAGAGCTCCTGCGCCGTGAGCTCAGATCGGTACAATAGAGCCCACAGTGTGAAAGTAAAGTATGAATAGTACAGTAGTGTGTATTCTCTCTGTCTCATATGTCTAGTTGAGTGGGTTGTGTTGAGGTAAATCACTGCTGTGTGTGAGTCCGTGTTAAACAGCATCTGCACACACACACACACACACACACACACACACTGCCCGGTAGAAGTGCCCGACGCGACACGCTCACAAATCACTCTCGCAATTAATATCCTCAATGAGAGCGCAAAGCCTTCTACAGCTCCTGAACTTTATGGCGTTTCCATTGATCACCGTTCCACAACAACAAAACGCTGCTTATTTATCGCTCTGGAGTGTTACTCGGGCCCTGATTAAAACATCTGTCACACACAGGACGCAGAAAAAGGGTAAATGATCGTCTCCAGAGAGAGAGAGAGAGAGAGAGAGAGAGAGAGAGAGAGAGAGAGAGAGAGAGAGAGAGAGAGAGAGAGAGAGAGAGAGAGAGAGAGAGAGAGAGAGAGAGAGAGAGAGAGAGAGAGCGGTCAGAGAGCGAGAGAGAGAGAGAGCCAGGACACTTGAATCGGGATTCATTTTGATTTGAATCAGAGAGAGACAATGATTAGAGCAGAGACGTGCTGCGCTAACACTGACCCAAATCAGCTCTACTGATTTGTACAAGCAAGCATCCCTTATATTTTCTTGCATTTAATGAAAGTGAAAACCATTAATGCTTATGCATTCAGAAATCAACAACGATGAACTGACTCTTTAAATGAATCGATCAAAAGATTCACTTCATTGGTTTGAATCAGTCTAATGAACTACTTGAGTCCATTGGACTGATTATAACTAATTAGTCTAGTGAGTGACTTCCTGATAACCTGATTAATTTACTGACGTTTATGACAAAGATTACCATTCTCGAAAAATGTGTCATGTTTATATTAAAATAATTGGACTTTAACTGTAAAAAAAAGAAAAAGAAAAGTGTGATTTTGAATGAGATTGCAGTTATTGCATGTCAAGGCTGGTTAGGATGAAAGTGATGTGATTTATGACTTCACTTTATTGCAATGCATTTCAGGTTATTGCACTGTCTAAAGTGGTGGTCACATGATTTTAAGCATATGCAATTATTTCAAATAAAGACTGGATCCTGATCAGCAGATTGTACATGCAGTAGCACCATCGAGGAGCCGTTGCATTGACACTGCTCTCTCACTACACGAGTCGAGATGTTCCCCGCCAGACGACTGCAGACAAGCAGAACAACAACAAGATAATGTATGAGTGGAGTGTGTTCTCACTTCACACCTGCGCTGTTCATCTAGTGTGACTGAGTCATTTCACACAGCGGAGGGCATCTCTCATTCACACACACACACACACACACACACACGTTGTGTTTCCATGTTTTATGGGGACATTCCATAGGTGTAATGCATTTTATACTGTACAAACCATATTTTCTATCCCCTACACTGCCCTGCCCCTAAACCTACCCATCACACACACACACACACACACTGCCTGCCTAAACCTACCCATCACACACACACACACACACACTGCCCCTGCCCCTAAACCTACCCATCACACACACACACACACACACTGCCCCTAAACCTACCCATCACACACACACACACACACACTGCCCCTAAACCTACCCATCACACACACACACACACACACACACACACACACACACACACACACACACACACACACACACTGCCCCTGCCCCTAAACCTACACACACACACACACACTGCCCCTGCTCCTAAACCTACCCATCACACACACACACACACACACACACTGCCCCTGCTCCTAAACCTACCCATCTCACACACACACACACACACACACACACACACACACACACACACACACACACACACTGCCCCTGCCCCTGCCCCTAAACCTACCCATCACACACACACACACACACACACACACACACACACACACACACACACACACACACACACACACATGTTGTGTTTCCATGTTTTATGGGGACATTCCATAGGCGTAATGCATTTTATACTGTACAAACCGTATTTTCTATCCCCTACACTGCCCCTGCCCTAAACCTACCCATCACACGCACACACACACACACACACACTGCCCCTGCCCCTAAAACCATCACACACACACACACACACACACTGCCCCTGCCCCTAAACCTACCCATCACACACACACACACACACACTGCCCCTAAAACTACCCATCACACACACACACACACACACACACTGCCCTAAACCTACCCATCACACACACACACACACACACACACACACACACACACTGCCCCTGCCCCTAAACCTACCAATCACACACACACACACACACACTGCCCCTGCTCCTAAACCTACCCATCACACACACACACACACACACACACACACTGCCCCTGCTCCTAAACCTACCCATCTCACACACACACACACACACACACACACACACACACACACACACACACACACACACACACACACACACACACACACACTGCCCCTGCCCCTGCCCCTAAACCTACCCATCACACACACACACACACACACACACACACACACACACACACACACACACACACACACACACACATGTTGTGTTTCCATGTTTTATGGGGACATTCCATAGGCGTAATGCATTTTATACTGTACAAACCGTATTTTCTATCCCCCTACACTGCCCCTGCCCCTAAACCTACCCATCACAGGAGACATGCTGCATTTTACTTTTTCAAAAACATCACTTAGTGTGATTTATAAGATGTTTTCCTCATGGGGACCAAAAAATGTCCCCACAAGGACAAAAATTTGGATATTGCCATCTTTGTGGGGACATTTTGTCCCCATACCGTAGGATTACCAGTCCACACACACACACACACACACACACACACACACACACACACACACACACACACACACTGCCCTGCCCCTAAACCTACCCATCACACACACACACACACACACACACACACTGCCCCTGCCCCTAAACCTACCCATCACACACACACACACACACACACACACACACACACACTGCCCTGCTGCCCCTAACCTACCCATCACACACACACACACACACACACACACACACACACACACACACACACACACACTGCTCCTAAACCTACCCATCACACACACTGCCCCTGCCCCTAAACCTACCCATCACACACACACACACACACACACACACACACACACACACACACACACACACACACACACACTGCCCCTGCTCCTAAACCTACCCATCACACACACACACACACACACACACACACACACACACACACACACACACAACACACACACACACACACACACACACACACACACACACACACACACACACACACACACACACACACACACACTGCCCCTGCCTAAACCTACCCATCACACACACACACACACACACACACACACACACTGCCTAAACCTACCCATCACACACACACACACACACACACACACTGCCCCTAAACCACCCATCACACACACACACACACACACACACACACACACACACACACACACACACACACACACACACACACACACACACACACACACACACACACACACACACACACACACACACACACACACACACACACACACACACACACACACACACACACTGAAGAGCTCCTCCATCTAAACTAAGAATGAGCATCATGTTAGTACAGCATGATCTGCTCTGGCTCTCTCTTACAACACACACACACACACTCTCTGTTGGAAAGTGACAAACAGAAAGGCTAGGAAATTCTGATCCAGGGATCTCTAAAACCTTAAATACAATTTAAAAAATAACAATAATATAAAATAAAATAAAATAATACTTCTATTAAATACAATATTTTAGCTCAAAGGGGTTCAGCTGACAAAAAACTGGTGGGAATCCCTACTTTAATAAATCACATTCGCTGAGAAAAAAATGTCAATAAATAAATAAATATTAAAATATTAAATAAAATAAATTAAGTAAATAATAATAATAAATAAAATAAACAAATATTAAATACAAATTTATATAAATAAATTTATACAGCCTCCATCCACATAAACAGGAACAGCCTGGAAATCCATAAAATTAAAAATTAAATAATAATAAAAAATAAAATAGAATAAAATAATACTTATATTATTAAATACAATATTTTAGCTCAAAGGGGTTCAGCTGACAAAAAACCTTTGGAAATCCCTGCTTTAAAAATAATGAATAAATAAATAAATAAACATTCAATTAAAAATATTAAATATTAAATAAAATAAACAAATATTAAACAAAATAAAAAACAAATATATAGAATAAAATACTTTTATTATTAAATACATTATTTTAGCTCAAAGGGGTTCAGCTGACAAAAAAACTTTGGGAATTCCTGCTTTAATAAATGACAGAAAGATAAATAAATAAGAAATAAAATAATAAACTTTAAATAAAATAAAATACAAAAATAAAAAATGAAATAGAATACGACTTCAAGACATTATTTTAGCTCAAAGAGGTTCAGCTGACAAAAAAAGTTTGGGAATCCCTGTGTTAATAAATCCCATTCCCCGAGAGTGAGAGTGACTGAAGTGAAGAAAACTGTATCGGGTGTGTCTCTGTCTCAGCGTCCGCAGCAGCGCCGGGATCGAGAGACACCGTGAGACGTCCAGCTTGGATTCTGCCCTCGGATATAAACTATTTAGGAAAAGGGTGGAGCCTGCATGAGGGATGCCAGATGAATTGTTGGACAGAGTGGAGTGAGATCAGCAGCTGTTTATAAACACCGAGCGCTGTGATTGGTGAGATTATAGATGCGTGCTTTTGTTAGTAACACTAAATGGGGAAAATGACCACAAGAATGTAAACGCAGAATACACTCCTGCGGGAGTTCCTGTTTAAGCCGGAGTCGAGCATGTACTCACAGGCGATCCGGACGTGGGCCTTGCGGCTCTTGGTGGTTCCCGCCGAGCTCCAGGCCACACACTGACACCAGAAATCCTCCAGACCGAAGAGTTCCTCCACCTGCTGACGGGTGATCTCGATACTGGCCTCCCGCACCACCAAACCTACAGACAGAGAGAGAGAGAGAGAGAGAGAGAGAGAGAGAGAGAGAGAGAGAGAGAGAGAGAGAGAGAGAGAGAGAGAGACAGAGAGAGTCACTGACATGTCGAGGTTCTGCAGTCAAACGCTCACACGCGTGACCTCTGGCTGTGATCCGTGTCAGTTCTTGTATAGACCCTGAGGCAGTTTCTTCAGCTCCATCCACATAAACAGGAACGACTGAAATCTCAGAGCCTGCCTGTCAAGATGATGTGTTTCAGCAACAGAACTCATGTTCCACTATTCAATAATCAATAATCAAACTGAGCTTTAGAGATCTGCTTCATGTTGCACCGAACAACACCTCATAATCATGGTCAAATCAGAGCAGTGCATTGCTCTTCAGCTCATTTATCAAATATTTAGCTCATATATATATACAGTGAGGAAAATAAGTATTTGAACACCCTGCTATTTTGCAAGTTCTCCCACTTAGAAATCATGGAGGGGTCTGAAATTGTCATCGTAGGTGCATGTCCACTGTGAGAGGCATAATCTAAAAAGAAAAATCCAGAAATCACAATGTATGAACTATTTATTTGTATGATACAGCTGCAAATATGTATTTGAACACCTGTCTATCAGCTAGAATTCTGACCCTCAAAGACCTGTTAGTCTGCCTTTAAAATGTCCACCTCCACTCCTTTATTATCCTAAATCAGATGCACCTGTTTGAGGTCGTTAGCTGCATAAAGACACCTGTCCAGCCCAGACAATCAGTAAGAATCCAACTACTAACATGGCCAAGACCAAAGAGCTGTCCAAAGACACTAGAGACAAAACTGTACACCTCCACAAGGCTGGAAAGGGCTACGGGGAAACTGCCAAGCAGCTTGGTGAAAAATGGTCCACTGTTGGAGCAATCATTAGAAAATGGAAGAAGCTAAACATGACTGTCAATCTCCCTCGGACTTGGGCTCCATGCAAGATCTCACCTCATGGGGTCTCAATGATCCTAAGAAAGGTGAGAAATCAGCCCAGAACTACACGGGAGGAGCTGGTCAATGACCTGAAAAGAGCTGGGACCACCATTTCCAAGGTTACTGTTGGTAATACACTAAGACGTCATGGTTTGAAATCATGCATGGCACGGAAGGTTCCCCTGCTTAAACCAGAACATGACCAGGCACGTCTTAAGTTTGCCAATTACACATTTGGATGATCCAGAGGAGTCATGGGAGAAAGTCATGTGGTCAGATGAGACCAAAATAGAACTTCATAATTCCACTAACGTGTTTGGAGGAAGAAGAATGATGAGTACATCCCAAGAACACCATCCCTACTGTGAAGCATGGGGGGTAACATCATGCTGTGGGGGTGTTTTTCTGCATCATGGGACAGGGCGACTGCACTGTATTAAGGAGAGGATGACCGAGGCCATGTATTGTGAGATTTTGGGGAACAACCTCCTTCCCTCAGTTAGAGCATTGAAGATGGGTCGAGGCTGGGTCTTCCAACAGGACAATGACCCGAAGCACACAGCCAGGATAACCAAGGACTGGCTCTGTAAGAAGCATATCAAGGTCCTGGCGTGGCCTAGCCAGTCTCCAGACCTAAACCCAATAGGATCTTTGGAGGGAGCTCAAACTCCGTGTTTCTCAGCGACAGGCCAGAAACCTGACTGATCTAGAGAAGATCTGTGTGGAGGAGTGGGCCAGAATCCCTCCTGCAGTGTGTGCAAACCTGGGGAAAAACTACAGGAAACGCTTGACCTCTGTAATTGCAAACAAAGGCTACTGTATCAAATATTAACATTGATTTTCTCAGGTGTTCAAATACTTATTTGCAGCTGTATCATACAAATAAATAGTTAAAAAATCATACATTGTGATTTCTGGATTTTTTTTTAATAGATTATTATGCCTCTCACAGTGGACATGCACCTACGATGACAATTCCAGACCCCTCCATGATTTCTAAGTGGGAGAACTTGCAAAATATCAGGGTGTTCAAATACTTATTTTCCTCACTGTATATACATATATATATATATATATATCATGGGCGTTGGAAGCAAATAAAATGTGGGTGGATCCTCTCTCTCAGAATTTTTTTTTTTTCTTGCTTATTACTTATAAAGCAATAAATGGTTTAGCTCCCCAGTACTTAAGCGAGCTCTTAACACATTATACTCCATCACGTCTACTGCGCTCTCTAAACTCTGACCTGCTGATAATACCTAGAATATCTAAATCAACTGCAGGTGGTCGATCATTTTCCTATTTAGCTCCTAAACTCTGGAACAGTCTTCCTAGCATTGTTCGGGAAGCAGACACACTCTGTCAGTTTAAATCTAGACTAAAAACACATCTCTTTACTATGGCATACACATAGAACATTTTTAACTTTCTTTATTCAAATCAAATGACTGATTGTTAGGCTGCATTAACTAGGTCAGCCGGAACCGGGAACACTTCCCATAACACCTGATGTACTCGTTACATCATAAAAAGAGTGGCATCCACACTAATGTTAGTCTCTCTGTTTATCCCGAGGTTTACTGCAGTCGGCCGGATCCAGGCCGTGTCCGGATCGGATGGTGGACCTGCATCTGGACATGACCAGCTCATCCTGGAGTGTCTGCTGAGACCGTGTCCATTAGTGTCTCCTCTGAATTTGCCTCACCGGAACGTCATCCTCAATTAACCCGTCTCCGGCGCAATAACTCCGATCTTTCAAGTATTCATATTCTTGTGTAATCGACGCGCCATCCTAAATGAACCCGTCTCGTGCATTATACCCAAAATTTCAAAATATTCCTATCTAATATGATTTATGACCTGCAAGGTTGCCAGAGTAATAATTATACCCTGTTAATAATAGGCCAGAGGACAACTGGCACCCCGACTGAGTCTGGTTTCTCCCAAGGTTTATTTTTCTCCATCATGCCCTGATGGAGTTTTGGTTCCTTGCCACTGTCGCCTTTGGCTTGGCTTGCTCAGTTGGGGACACTCAAATTATGATCCAAGTTACTCAACTAAATATACAAATAGAATTTATTAATTTGGTCATATATAATTCTATAAACTATCCAAATTAAACTAGCCAAATCAAATTTTGTTGCAATGTTGTCCTGTTTAACACTGTGAAGCTGCTTTGAAACAATCGTCATTGTAAAAGCGCTATATAAATAAAGTTGATTGATTGATTGATTGATTGATTGATTTAATTTTTTTTACAGGATTCCATCTACAATAAATACAAATATCCGGCCATTTATTAAACATTGATTGTCCAGATAAAATACGAAAAGCCCTCAATTATTTACAGTGGCAATAGAGTAGGGGTAAGACGCATTTCAACGCAAATCGAACCGAGGTGCGAATCCGCCTTTTGCCGAACTTGCTCTAATCCATTTCCCCATCACATATCAGGCATTTATTGTCCATAAAAATTAAGAAAATATTAGAAAACTTGAAATAAAGTGTCTAACGTGTTTAATATTAAGTGTTTATCGGTAAACAGACATGCGCTGAATTAGAGACGATAAAAGTGGGTGGGTCCATTATCATTGGTCGTAAACAGTGGGTCTTGTCCCGCCCACACACAATGGCTCCGACGCCCATGCTATTTATATATATATAATTTAAAATATATAAATTTTATATATAAACTACCTTATTCTTTTATAATAATATTTACAATATTTTTTCAATATCTTAGAATGTTATATTAGATATTTATATATATAATAAAATGATATATTATAAAAATATACACATATATTATAAAAAAATTAAAAATATATAATACAAAAATAACACATTTTATAATATTTTTATTACATGAATTACAGCTTAATAATTTTTTTTAAGTATTATTATTATGCTTATAAAGGAATAAGCTGAATGACCTAACAGCACCTCACATTCGTGGTAAAACCAGAGTAAAGCACGGCTCTTGTTCATATAAAGATCGTTTCTGCCCTCCAGATTTCCTCATTCATACCGTCACAGACCTGCACACGTGTGATTTACTGACTGCGTGTGAATGTGGCCGTGAGTGCTGAGCTCATCTGTGTTCGCCGCAGATCGACTGCCAAGATGATTGAGCTGTTTTGAGTCTTTGTAGCTGCCTTTGGACGGTCATGGCAGGCCGAATCCTGTTTGCTAAACTCTGATTACTGTTCATCTGGCCGCTGGACGCTAAACAAATGAGCGAGCCCGCGGCAGCAGCCCTCGGCCCGGATCCTGCGCCGCCACATTACAGCCGATGTCTTCATTCCTTACGCCTTTAGTCGTGTATTTCATCATTTATCGCGGGGATACAGAGATGCGTGCGTGTGACGAGAGCTACTGGAGTCAGAAACATTACAGCCTGCGTGTGTGGATGAGTGTGTAAGAGGAGACGTGGATGCAGCTGTCGCACGCTCACACACGCTCACACACGCTCACACACGCTGGAATGGCTCCTCGCGGTGCGCCGAACGGGTCCAAGCGTGTGTGTGTCAGTGTGAGCCGGAGCCCAACGGGCCCCAGAGGTCGTTTTCGGGCACAGGTTCTGATTGGCTTGCATCGCCAGCGGCTGAAGCCTGAGCCATAAAGCCACAGTAATCCTTATGCAAATGTGCTCCTCTGCTCTCCTCCAGCTTCTCCTACATACTAATGGCGTGTGCTTCATCTGCACACGCTTCACATCACGTGTGCTCGACTCGCTCACAAACAGAAGCTGAGCCGGGGTTACACATGACAAACGCATTTCAATCAAGAGCATTTCATAACGAAATATACATTATACGTATGCATTTATATGTAACAAATAATAAATTAATAATTACTATACACTAATTGATTTCAGCATTTTTAATATTTTATGTCAAAGTTCCTGCAGTGACAAATCCACTTTAAAAGTACAAATTAAGTTCATAAAAACAGAAAAGATCATAATTAGACAAATAAATATAAATGATTAAAACATTAAAAACTTTATAATAAGTACTTTAATTATTACTCATTATAAAATAATTTGAAATATATATTAAACATAATTATTCTCAAAGAATATATATATATAAAAAATAATAATTTTATTACAATAAATATAAATAAAATATTTTTTTTATTATATTTAAATGTAATATATATACAAATTAAGTTAATAAAAATCATAATTTTTTAAACAATAAATATAAATGATTAAAACATAAAAAAATATTTTTATTATAATTACATTATAATTAATTAAACATATTTAAATTAATTGTACAATAATTGGAAATATATATTAGACAGTTAAATTATAATAAATATAACTATATAAGTAAATTATTTATATTATATTAAAATATAATTTATATGCAAATAAAGTTTATAAAAACAGAATAGATCATAATTATTAAAATAACAAATCAAAATTAAAACATTAAAAATTGATTTATAATTAAATTATAATTAATTAAAAATATTTAAATTAATTGTACAATAATTGAACATCATAAAATAATTATAATAAAAGAATATATATATATATATATATATATATATATATATATATATATATATATACATTTATTTATATTTATTTATATAACTATATATTTATATATTTATATTTATTTATATAACTACATTTATTTATATTATTTTAAATGTAATAAATATACAAATTATGTTTAAAACAGAATAGATCATAATTATAAAGATACCAAATATAAAATTATTAAAACATTAAAAACTTAATTTTAATTATAATTACTTTAATTATAACTAATTTTAAGTAATAAATATATATTAAAATATAATATATAAAGAAAATTTCAAATAAAAAAAAAATTATATTACATATTATATTACACTCAATGCAATCGGGTTGTCCATTTTCAACACAACTTGGATTGTTTTTAACCTAGCATTTATTTAGAGTGAATAAATACAACTATATAACTACATTTATTTATTTATATTATATTAAAATGTGATATATATTGCTCATAACTGAAATTGCTTTTGATTATTTTGGGTATTGTAGTGTTTCAGCAGTGAGCGCTCCAGTCACTCCAGTCTCTGTCCGGACAGCTCAAGAGCCGGAAACACATCCCGATACGGAGGAGAAATCATATGAAAGCACAGATGCTGATGTCCTTCACTAAATCCCGATCGGAAGCTTTACAGCCGCTCTCATGGTGCAGGAGTGCCATCAGAACCGCTCCATGCGGTCGGAAATGAACACACACACGGGTTTGGATTCTCTCTCCAACACAGGAAGAGTTCTTCACTCGCTTATTAGGATTAGGAATCCAGCGCTGGCGCAGAAATTACATTTTTAATGCGCTGAATGAAGTCAGCTCGCGCTCCTCACACATTCCCTCTGTCCTCCGGAGCCAACAAAAGACTCCAGCTTGCCATTATATTTACATCAAAACTGCATTATATCGGAAGCTGCAATGCAGATGGGCTTTATTGGAAACGCAGCCGAATTATTCCCGAGGCCGTTCTCTAGCATGACTATTGGCAAACTCTCATGTGTGTCAAAGTCTGCCCTGGAAACGATCACATGACGCGAGAGACCGGCAGACAGAGACACCGAGCGTTTGATTGCGGTCGATCCCGTGGGAACGGCCCCTCTCACCGGCCAGCGCTGCCCACTGACCCGAGCACGATTGACCTTGTTATGAGTCCTTATGACATCAATAATTAAAGCCTCAGCCCTCGCCCCACCGACAGCATCACCGCAGACTCTCTTTACGATACGCTTTTATAAAGTATGCCATTGTTTTGATTGGGACAATAATAAATCATTGTTTATCGTATTTTATAATATTTCATATTTACAAAATGACAGAGCAGAGAAATGTAATGTGAGGAGTATGGATTTATCAGCTAATAATTACCTGCCAGGCTAAAAATAAGAAGTTGTTCTTAAGTAACTTGCCTGGTTAAATAAAGGTTAATAAATCATTAAATATCATTGCAATCATTTTTAGGTCATTGCATTGTTTTGAGGCATATAATAAATAATAATATTGTATCTTTTACAATAATATTCACAATACAAACACTTTTTTTTCAAGTTAAAACTTTCAAACTAAGCTTTAGAAAGTGAAAAACTGGTTCTACTGTACATTATAATACTTTAAAATGATATCATTATTTTAAATTAATGTTTTGTTTTTTTATTTT
This sequence comes from Gobiocypris rarus, assembly GCA_023029165.1. Taxonomy (NCBI): domain Eukaryota; kingdom Metazoa; phylum Chordata; class Actinopteri; order Cypriniformes; family Gobionidae; genus Gobiocypris; species Gobiocypris rarus. Next base: position 25,678,667 of record CM040922.1, on the reverse strand, counting down.
TTTATTAATGCTTTATTTAACCAGGCAAGTAAATGTAAATGCTGTAGTAGTAATAATAATAAAATAATAAATAATAATAAAACAAAGTATAACGTTATAAAATATAACATCATGAATGTAATTATAATATTATTTTAATATAGTATTAAAATATAAAATAATTATTAAGTTGTTCATTAATAATTATTACATATAAATTATAAAGTGATATATTTAAAAAATAAATGATAAAATATGAAAAAAATTATAGCATTTTATGTTATACTTAAAATAGAGTTTTATATGAATATATTATGTAAAAACTAAATTACAAATCAATTATAAAATTATATTTAAATTTTTTTTTTTAAAAGATTAAAATAATCTTGATGAAGTAAGTAAATGTAAATGCTGTAGTAATAATATATAATAAAAAAGTATAACATCATAACATATTAAAATATAAAATAATGATTAAGTTATTCATTAATTATTAATACATATAAATTATAAAGTGATATATTTAGAAAATAAATTATAATAATACATATTATATTCATATAAAACCATTTTAAGTATAACAGAATTATTTGTAAAAGCTAAATTACAAATAAATTATGAAATTATATTTAAAAACAATTTTTTATTAATGTTTTAAAAACAGTAAAATAATCTGGACGAAGCAAGTAATAAATAATAAATCAAAGTATAACATTATAAAATATAAAAATATTTTAATATTATATTAAAATATAAAATGATTAATAAGTAATTCATTAATAATTACTTATACATTATAAAGTGATATTATATTTAGAAAATAAATTATAATGAAACATTATATTCATATAAAACTATTTTAAGTAAAAAAAAATGATGTAAAAACTCAATTACAAATAAATTATAGAATTATATTTAAAAACTATTTTTAAGTATAAATTATGAAATAAATGTATCAGTTCTGATTCTCAATCTCTTCTCTTAAATATAACAAAAGTGATTGGCTGGTTAATATCGCCATGACGACCTCCAGTATGCCAGCTCTCTTCCCAGAGAAATGATGATGAAATCATGTCCGTGCCTGTCATACATTATGTCCGGTCTTTCTTCTCCTCTGTTTGACACGATGCATTATTGATGTGCGGATCTTCATCATCATCATCATCACGGGCATCGGTCGGCTGGATCACGCGCTCCACGTCATCACTCAAGCCTGTGGTGTGCATTACATCGCTGTAGTGACAGATAATTAACTTCCCCTGCTTTGTAGCAATCAATGGCGCTGGCCTCTGGAGATCAACATCAGTCGACGGGACGGTCAGAAGATCCTCACCTGACCTCCATTACCCTCGCTCGCTTGTTTACATGCAGGGACAGAGGATGAGACGGACACACACGTGCTCTTCACTTGAAAAATACAGCATATGAAGAGCTTTAGGTGAGCAATGAATATCCGAGAAGAGATACGGAGATACAGTACTAATACAAAACGCACAACTTATACTACACCATCCTTATAATGACCTTAAGATTGAAAAAAACTCGACTTTTTATTTGCACACTTGTCTATTTATGTGAGTGAAATGCCCAATCCCTGATGTTTAAGCCATATTATGACCTGGGGGGGGGTTTAGGTGAGATTGACGTGGTGGTAAAATCCTGAGATTGGAGCGCTCCTGTTCACTCCTGGTGGCGAGAGGCATAATTAATCACGGCGGGTGAAAAACACACGGATCGGGAGAAGCCATCCATCTTGCTTCCGCCCGTGTCATTCCTAAGTGCAATAGCTCACGCCAAATGAACGGGCCGGAATTAAAATTGGCCGACACCCATCGGAATAATTCCGACGAACGCGGGAGTCGCTATAAATAGATGCGATCCTGAAAAGCCCATCAGTAATGTGAGTTCAGAGGCGCGGATGAGTGTTTAAGAGGCCGGATCAATAGGAGAACATTTGAGTAGGTGTTTCTCCTCAAAGCGACTCCATTGCCTTCCAGAGAAATCCATTTGCAGTGAGCTAATGATCTGCAGCTCGCTCTCTGCAGTAAGCAAAGTCTTTCTTTATTTATTTTGGGGACAGCAGGCTGGAGCCGAGCGGCTGGCACAGATAACTACCCGTCTCTGCTTGAGCCCGGCATAAAATGTCTGTTAATCCGCCTCTCTGACCAAACACACAACGAGAACCAGAGCAAGAGAGAGACCGATAACAAGAGAGAGGGGTTGGCGGTGGGGGGGTTGTGTGACCATCAGATCAAGTTTCCGTCAGCTCAAATAGCTATTGACCAGCCCAACCAGCCTCTATCTGCGGTTCTTTTCTGTCAATCAGGGGAAATTAGAGAGGAGAGGAGCAGCAGAGACAGAGAGAGCAGTGAGGATACCAACACTACACACATTATTACAGCTGTCGAAGAGTGCACTTATACTAATAATTAACTGCAATATTACTTTGACTCATTTCATTTTGATCAAACAGTCAAATTATGTTAAAAAGAAGTGAATGATTTAAAAAATAAACATTACAAATATTTTAAACATGAACATTTTTATGATTATTACCTTAACAATTAATAATTTTATGGCCGTCAAGTGATCATTTTATATATTTATATATATTTATATATATATATATATATATATATATATATATATATATATATATACACACAATGTAATCACACATTAAATTTGTCGGAGAAATGACCCCAATCCATCATTTAAAGTTATTATTGTGTTAAATGAGAAAAGCATCAAGTGGACAAAAAATATTCTCTTCTAAAGCTACTTTTGTTATTTCATTCAACAGAATTTATCACGTTTTTAGACTTGTCATGCGGGTGAGTAAATTATTTCTGGGTGAACCTTAAATGGAATTTTTATAAAATGTGAAAAAAAAAAGAAAGAAAATAATTCTCTAAATATGAGACTAAATCTGCGGATGGATGGGATGGACTGCTCGATGGATATATGGATGGGCGGATGGATGGATGAATGGACTGGTCGATGAATGGATGATAGATGGAAGGATAGATGATGTCTCAATGGACGGATGAATAGATGGAAGGATGGATGGAAGGATGAATGGAAGGATGAATGGATTGTTTGATGGATGGATGGATATATGGACTGAAGGATGGATGGATGGATGGATGAATGGATTGTTTGATGGATGGATGGATATATGGACTGAAGGATGGATGGAAGGATGGATGGATTGTTTGATGGATGGATGGATGGATGGATATATGGACTGAAGGATGGATGGAAGGATGGATTGTTTGATGGATGGATGGATATATCGACTGAAGGATGGCTGGATGGATGAATGGATTGTTTGATGGATGGATGGATATATGGACTGAAGGATGGATGGAAGGATGAATGGATTGTTTGATGGATGGATGGATATATGGACTGAAGGATGGATGGATGGATGAATGGATGGACTGCTCGATGGATGATGGATAGAAGGACTGCTCTACGAATGGAGAGATAGATGAACTGATGATGATGGATAATAAAATGATGGATGGATGGATAAATGGATTGTTGGATGGAAGGATAGATGGACTGAAGGATGGATGGATGGAATGATAGATGGACTGAAGGATGGATGGATGGAATGATAGATGGACTGAAGGATGGATGGATGGAAGGATAGATGGACTGAAGGATGGACGGATGGAAGGTTGGATGGATGGAAGGATTGTTGGATGGAAGGAAAGATGGACTGAAGAATGGATGGATGGATGGAAAGATTGTTGGATGGAAGGATAGATGGACTGAAGGATGGATGGATGGATGGATGGATGAAAGGATTGTTGGATCGAAGGATAGATGGACTGAAGGATGGATGGACTGAAGGATGGATGGATGGATTGCTCAATGGATGGTTGGATGAATGGATAGATGGATGGATGGATGGATGGATGGATATATGGACTGAAGGATGGATGGATGAATGGATTGTTTGATGGATGGATGGATATATGGACTGAAGATTGGATGGATGGATGGACTGCTCAATGGATGATGGATAGAAGGACTGCTCTACGAATGGAGAGATAGATGAACTGATGATGATGGATGGATGGATAAATGGATTGTTGGATGGAAGGATAGATGGACTGAAGGATGGATGGATGGAAGGATAGATGGACTGAAGGATGGACGGATGGAAGGATGGATGGATGGAAGGATTGTTGGATGGAAGGATAGATGGACTGAAGAATGGATGGATGGATGGAAGGATTGTTGGATGGAAGGATAGATGGACTGAAGGATGGATGGATGGATGGAAGGATTGTTGGATGGAAGGATAGATGGACTGAAGGATGGATGGACTGAAGGATGGATGGATGGATTGTTTTATGGATGGATGAATGGATTAATGATATATGGACTGATGGATGGATGATGGACTGCTCAATGGATGGATAAATGGATAGATAGAAAGAAGGATGGATGGAACAAACGACAGACAGAGAAACTTCCTTCCTTTTCCAGGAAAAAGTGTGAGAGAATAAAGCTGAGAGAATAAAGCTGGATTGATTTAGTCTCTGATGAAGTCGCTGTGGGACGTGACCTCGTGGAGTTGTTATATTTGCTCTGGCGTGGGGCCGGGGCCGGGGGCCGGGGCCGGGGCCGGGGCCGGGGCCGATACTCAGTGCTAACCTCGTCTGCCTCAACATCACCACTAAGAACACTGTCGACAGGATGACTGAAAATCAGTTTGCCTGAGCCAAAGCTAAACCCCAATACACAGATGAAGATTTTATTTCCTCTCACAGTTTTCCCATTAAATTCAATTTGCATGTCTGTAAGATGTTATTGTGTGTGTGTGTGTTTTAGCTGGTCTCTTCTGTGAATCACAATGGTCAGTGTGTCTGAGAGAGAATCAGATACCCCGAGGGCTCTGGAGCCATTACAGACGACACGGCTCCTTTGATTGGCTGCATTCAGCTGCCAAAAAAGGGAAATTGAGTTGTCGCCGCCAGCGCACAGGTAGCAATCACACTCTTTGGCGTTCAGTGCCGCGTCCCTATTGAACGGCTGGATATGAAATCCCCACAGACACACACACACACACACACACACGTGTACACGCCAGTATTGTCCACCTCATTTCCAGCCCAGCATCCCTGCGATCCTCCGGCTCAATTCAATAAACGTGGATTCAAACAGACGAAGCACAACGGCTGCGTTCACACAGGGCATTTGATGACAATAAATGACCTCTCAGACCAGCTCCACTGACTATTATTATTCATATTTTTTTATATTATATATATATATATATGTGTGTGTGTGAATGTACAGTAGCTGTTTCAATTGTTCTAGAGGTGCCAGAGGCTCCCGACTCACTGAATGTCGTCATCACAGGAAACAGCGGCGCTAAAGTAAAGAGCAAAACATGATAAAATGAGCCGAGAGAAGCTGAACTCCACAGAGCGAGAGAAAAGCTGCCGCGCGGAGATTTACAGGCAGAAACACAGATGAGACACAAGCAAGACGGAGAGAAACACAACAGTTGAAAGCCACCTCCTGAAGCGCTTAGTAACTGCGCAGGACCGCCGCGTCTCTCATGTTCAAGATCTTTCTGCCTCGCGTCCCACGAGTGATTGTTACCAAGGGTTTGTGTGAAAGAAGTGTGTCCGACACAAGATCTCGGCATCAAAACCCGGAGTCCTAATGATGTCCGTATCCCAGACGCCGAGCGCAAAACAAACCCGACGGCCGCAGTCTTACGCTGGCTTCTCTTTGCGGCCCTCGGAGTTTAACAAGGCTGAGAAATCCCACTCATTACAGGCTGGAGGAAAGTGAGGGACGTTGTGAAAAGTCTCCTCTGAATTATTCATTTGCGTGATTTTTCCCCACTTTAAGACTCGACCGCCTGAGGGACGAGAGCTGCTGTGTGAGGCGTGCGAGGGTTGCATGATATATCAAAATACAACATGGCTTGGTGCGATTGTCAAACTGCACATTCTGCGATTTAATTAAGTAAACACAGCGGATTCAGAGTGCATGCGTGTCAATGAACACAGAACCGCGCTTCAATCTGAAACACGCGGCGCATACTTTAACAAGTTTGATTGATTCTTTGAAAATGAAGAAATTAAGATGTAAATGTTATTAGTATTGTAATTGAACAGAAAATGTAAATAATTTGTATTACTAGATTTTTTATTTGACAGTACAATAGTATTTTAACATTATATTTCTTATTTTGTTTAATATTTTATTTAATAATAATAACAAAAATCACAATAAAATATTATATTATGACCTTTTCCAGTACAATAGTATTACTACAATATATTTCATATTCTGTTTAATATACAATTAAATAATAAATCATAATAAAATATTATACAATTATAATAATACAAATATATTTTTTAATGACCTGGTTCATATTTTGTTTAATATATAATTTAATAATAATAATAATCACGTTAAAATCATAATAATTACTATTTTATAATCATATCGAATTGGCCAAAAACAATATTAATGTGGTCTATGAAAGCTCATATGTTAAGTGATTTGTTTTTAAACTCTGAATATTTATATTTTAAATGTTTTACCCCAATTAATTTAGCCCTACATGGATTTTGCATTAAAAAAAGTCTTAAAAATAAAAGTGATATTTCTGCCTTTTACATTTTTTTACAAAATACAAAAAAAAATATATATATATATATTTTTTTTTCTTTCTTTATATCGTCTAGAATGATTCCTTCTCTGTCACCAGTCATCTGGTGAAGTTTCCTGGATCTTTTCATATCACAATGTCAGTTGTCTAATTTCATGGAGCCCTAATGCTACGCTTTCTCATTGATATTTGTGCTCTATCCTCCCCTCCCGATCCCGATCCCGATCCGCCACTAACCGGAGGTCTCGTCCACGCGCTCCTCCACCGTGTGCTCCTTCTGATGGACCCACTCGCTGTTGCACTTGAAGTAGATCTGCGTGGCGGGTGTGGCCTTGCAGTACAGGTTGACGGGCTTGTTCTTGACGATGTACGCCTCCTCTGGCTCCATCAGGAAGTGCGGGAGAGGCTCGGGCGGGTCCGAGGGGAACGTCTCCGGGAGTTCGCCCAATCCCAGATAGTCATCATCTACAGAGGGATGAGAAGATGAGAAGAGTGAGTCTCAAACACATCACAGCGTTCATGGGTGTTTTATAGGGATTGTTCATGTGCATGTGTTTGCCTGCGAGGCTGGATGGGATGTGAGCTACTGTTCCCAATGGATAAAGAGAAACAGACGCAGATCCTGTAATCGAATGCAGATTCTGCATGTAAGGAAGAAATATATTCCAACAGGCGTGTGGTCCCGTTTTACACCAAACAAATGCTCTTTCAAAACAGACAGATAGAACGATAGATAGAACAACAGATGGATGGATGGATAGAATAACAGATGGATAGATAGAATGATAGATTGAACAACATAATAGATAGAGCAACATAACGATAGATAGAAAGACAAATGGATGAAACGACAGAAAGACTGATGGATGGATGGATAGAAAGAACGATATAAAGAACAACAAAACGAAAGATAGAACGACAGAATGACGGATGGATGGAAGATAGATAGATAGAATGATGGACGGATGATAGACAGAACTAGGATAGATAGAACAACAGATGGATAGACAGACAGACAGACAGACAGACAGATAGATAGATAGATAGATAGATAGATAGATAGATAGATAGATAGATAGATAGATAGATAGATAGATAGATAGATAGATAGATAGATAGATAGATAGATAGATAGATAGATAGATAGATAGATAGATAGATAGATGGAACAATAGATAGATGACAGACAGACAGACAGACAGACAGCCAGACAGACAGACAGACAGACAGACAGACAGACAGACAGACAGACAGACAGACAGACAGACAGATAGATAGATAGATAGATAGATAGATAGATAGATAGATAGATAGATAGATAGATAGATAGATAGATAGATAGATAGATAGATAGATAGATAGATAGATAGATGGACGGACGGACAGACAGACAGATAAACAGACAGACAGACAGACAGACAGATAAACAGACAGACAGATAGATAGATAGACAGATAGACAGATAGATGATGGATGGATGGATGGATGGATGGATGGATGGATGGATGGATGGATGGATGGATGGATGGATGGATGGAACAATAGATAGATGACAGACAGACAGACAGACAGACAGACAGACAGACAGACAGACAGACAGACAGACAGACAGACAGACAGATAGATAGATAGATAGATAGATAGATAGATAGATAGATAGATAGATAGATAGATAGATAGATAGATAGATAGATTGTGATAAATGGATGGATGAAACAATAGGCAGATGATTGACAGACAGACAGATAGAGGTAAATTCCTCTTCCTGTCATTCCAATTCACCATCCACATGTGCTGTTCAACTCAATTCAAACTCAAACTCTTCATCTTTTACTTATGAATTGTTTTCTACCCATTAAAACTAGAAGCGTTTGCGTTGACACATGCAGTGTTTGGTGCCTGAGACTAAATATGTAAGATTTCATTTTCCCACAAACCTGCGGCTGTCTTCTTCAACCGAGGGAATCTGGTTTATTTAATTCCACAGATATTTGTCTGCAGACGGGTAACCGTCCCCTGTAATTACGGCTCGCTTTCATCAGAGCCCTGCCTCACCGGTGTCTTCCTCATCAAACACAAACCTATATTTATCTGACGCTGGCGGAGCAACGGGGTTCATTGAGAAAAGTAAACAGGAACAGGCAATCCACATTCCCTTTGAGGACTACCAAACGCCACTTGAGATGGAATGGGCTCAATATGTCCCGTATCGGGCGCATAAGGTCTGTATGCTGGAGTGTTGTGAGTGATTGCTATTCCGAATCGGCTCTATACATCCCATGTTTGCCGGATGCTTTCAATTATCTGCCCCCTGACTCCCCGTCCCTCCACGAGAGGGAAGCGCGAGGCCATTTGCAGAGCCGTTCGTCACCTGCAAATACGGTTTCTATTCTTAACAACCGACCGCCAGACATCAACTATTTACACAGAAGGAGAATGAATCTTGAGAGAGACAGAAAGGACATCAGAGATTCCCTGCCCTCGTCTCTCGCCGTGGCCGAACCGGGGGCTTGTCGGGACGAAGCTGTGACATCACATTGATATCAGCCGCAATGTAACGGGCCCGTGTCTATGGGCTGTGTGCTAAGTGTTAGGGGAACGCGGAGATTGAGGTGAACTGGTGGGACTGCATTAGCACATGGAGCCCCAGGGGCTTCTGGGTAGAGAGTGTGGCTGCTTTTCATCACATGTAGGTCCTAAATCACACCTGCCCCGTCACCGGCCCCTAATCACCTGCTAATTGAAGGGGAGCCGTAACCTCTGCTTGACCCCTCGCTCCGCCTGGGCCACTGTCCACATGTGACACGTGCTGAACCGAATAACAGGAAGTAGAGGTCAATTTTTAAGGTGTTAACTAGATTTAAAGGGGGTAATGCTATTTCCTGCATTCTGCCTTATTCCCACTGTTCAAGAGTTGATGCTCATGATAAACATGGACAAAATGTTAAAAAATGAGTTGTACGTATGACGGAGAATTTCTGTGCCAAACACACTCCTTCAGGATTCAGACAAGTTTCAAAAAGAGGAAACCGCATGCGGCGAGTAAAACTGCAGCAAATGTGTGTGTTTTGTTGGCAATTGGCATGTAAGTGCAAATAATGTGAACAACACCAATGTATAGTCTCTCTCTGTGTGTGTGTGTGTGCGTGTGTGTGAGTGTGCGTGTGTGTGTGTGTGTGTGTGTGTGTGTGTGTGTGTGTGTGTGTGTGTGTGTGTGTGTGTGTGTGTGTGTGTCTTTAGCTCCGCCCACTGCACGCCTCCACAAGCTCGGCTGTTTTCATAAAGAATCGTTACAGTGTATCTGTCTTTTATAAATATGATAAACTAAAGACTCTTGTGAGATATGAAGGATCAACACTACTCTATAGATACTCCAGTGTTACGTTGATTTTACCAGTGATTTACCTCTCTACTTTCACCTGGGCTGAACAACCATGGTAAATTCACTGTAATAGACGGCTGAAAACACTTTAAAACGGGAACAGGACATTTGGTCTCTATTATAGTGACACAGTGCAATACAACAACACAGGGAAACGTACAGAGAGCCTCCCATCGGATGGTATCTGAGCAAACCAGGGCAGGTTTATCAGCTCAATAATTAGCCATGGACCAGAACCAAGACCCGGTGCAACGGCCAGCCCTGCTGAGCACGATCACTATCTCAGTCACACACACATGCATCCAAACAAACACCCTTGAACATTTCTTGAACGCTGTCCTCATGCCAAACCACTGACAGTCATGTAACGCTCGCAGACACAGAGACCACCAGCGTTTCAGACCTTGACCCAAAAACTCCCTCCTACAACTAGGAAAGTCACGATGTCTGTCTCGCGGCAGGCCTGAGAGATCAGACGGAGGCATGAAAGGCTTTGACGTGCTGTCCCTGCATGCGAGATCCAATTCGTCAGCAGAAATAATAAATAAAAGAGAATAAAAGAGGCAAACAGCATTCAAGAAATGGAAAAACATGACAAAAAAATGCCCTCACGCCAACAAGCCTCCCATAGATTCGCAGATCTCTAGTGGACAAAAGAGACAGAATAGAGTTCACTTTCACTCATGCATAAAAGCCCACAATATATGCAGCACATGTGGCGCCCGTCACACCTGCCTCCCTTCAAGGCAAGAAACTACAGGCTAAAACCATTGTTTTTTGTATAACTCACCTGATTTATAACAGTTTGTTCCCTTTGTAGGAAATAAGACACCATAATGAGACTAATATGAGACCAGGAGTCAAAGCTGAAGTACAATAAGTTGACATGGGAGTTTACTGAAGACTCCAAAGGCCATAGAATATGAGTAGAGGATCCAGCCTTGAGCAAACTAAAGATACAGAAACACTGGTACTTGCAGTCAGAAAGATAGTCGGCTGACATAATATCTACTACTTCTGATATGTTAACAGTACAGATAATTCTAGCAATGTCTGAACATGGTATTCTGTTATTTACATAGAGCAGAATTTCCTTTGAAATGGTCAATTGCCTCTTATAACAATAAACATTCTCTGCAAAGACAGTAAGATAAAATATAGGCCATATCTTTTCCTTTCAAGGCTGAGTTGTGTCAGGACTAGACAGGAACAGAAGATGAAGACTACGTTCAGACAGAACACTGATACAAACTACATGATTAACTGTCATAGTTTAACATATAGTGACCAGGTGCTATAAATCCTAAAAAGAGTTCAATATAAATCCCCACTGAAGGGTTCTTTAATATTGAGACAAGAACCCTAGAGTTCTATATATAGCTCCACTGAAGTGTTCTTTAATATTGAGTCAAGAACCCTAGAGTTCTATATAGAGCCCCTCTGAAGGGTTCTTTAATATTGAGTCATGAACCCTAGAGTTCTATATAGAGCCCCACTGAAGGGTTCTTTAATATTGAGTCATGAACCCTAGAGTTCTATATAGAGCCCCACTGAAGGGTTCTTTAATATTGAGACAAGAACCCTAGAGGACTATATAGAGCCCAACTAAAGGGTTCTTTAATATTGAGACAAGAACCCTAGAGGACTATATAGAGCCCAACTGAAGGGTTCTTTAATATTGAGTCAAGAACCCTAGAGTTCTATATAGAGCCCCACTGAAGGGATCTTTAATATTGAGTCATGAATCCTAGAGGACTATATAGAGCCCAACTGAAGGGTTCTTTAATATTGAGTCATGAACCCTAGAGGACTATATAGAGCCCCACTGAAGGGTTCTTTAATATTGAGACAAGAACCTAGAGGACTATATAGAGCCCAACTGAAGGGTTCTTTAATATTGAGTCAAGAACCCTAGAGTTCTATATAGAGCCCCACTGAAGGGTTCTTTAATATTGAGACAAGAACCCTAGAGGACTATATAGAGCCCAACTGAAGGGTTCTTTAATATTGAGTCATGAACCTAGAGTTCTATATAGAGCCCAACTGAAGGGTTCTTTAATATTGAGTCATGAACCCTAGAGTTCTATATAGAGCCCAACTGAAGGGTTCTTTAATATTGAGTCATGAACCTAGAGTTCTATATAGAGCTCCACTGAAGGGTTCTTCAATACTGAGTCATGAACCCTAGAGTTCTATATAGAGCTCCACTGAAGGGTTCTTTAATATTGAGTCAAGAACCCTAGAGTTCTATATAGAGCCCCTCTGAAGGGTTCTTTAATATTGAGTCATGAACCCTAGAGTTCTATATAGAGCTCCACTGAAGGGTTCTTTAATATTGAGTCAAGAACCCTAGAGTTCTATATAGAGCCCCTCTGAAGGGTTCTTTAATATTGAGTCATGAACCTAGAGTTCTATATAGAGCTCCACTGAAGAGTTCTTCAATACTGAGTCATGAACCCTAGAGTTCTATATAGAGCCCCACTGAAGGGTTCTTTAATATTGAGTCAAGAACCCTAGAGTTCTATATAGAGCCCCTCTGAAGGGTTCTTTAATATTGAGTCATGAACCCTAGAGTTCTATATAGAGCTCCACTGAAGAGTTCTTCAATACTGAGTCATGAACCCTAGAGTTCTATATAGAGCCCCACTGAAGGGTTCTTTAATATTGAGTCATGAACCCTAGAGTTCTATATAGAGCTCCACTGAAGGGTTCTTTAATATTGAGTCAAGAACCTAGAGTTCTATATAGAGCCCTCTGAAGGGTTCTTTAATATTGAGTCATGAACCCTAGAGTTCTATATAGAGCTCCACTGAAGAGTTCTTCAATACTGAGTCATGAACCCTAGAGTTCTATATAGAGCCCCACTGAAGGGTTCTTTAATATTGAGTCATGAACCCTAGAGTTCTATATAGAGCTCCACTGAAGGGTTCTTTAATATTGAGTCAAGAACCCTAGAGTTCTATATAGAGCTCCACTGAAGGGTTCTTTAATATTGAGTCAAGAACCCTAGAGTTCTATATAGAGCCCCTCTGAAGGGTTCTTTAATATTGAGTCATGAACCCTAGAGTTCTATATAGAGCTCCACTGAAGAGTTCTTCAATACTGAGTCATGAACCCTAGAGTTCTATATAGAGCCCCACTGAAGGGTTCTTTAATATTGAGTCATGAACCCTAGAGTTCTATGAGGCTCCACTGAAGGGTTCTTTAATATTGAGTCAAGAACCCTAGAGTTCTATATAGAGCCCTCTGAAGGGTTCTTTAATATTGAGTCATGAACCCTAGAGTTCTATATAGAGCTCCACTGAAGGGTTCTTTAATATTGAGTCATGAACCCTAGAGTTCTATATAGAGCCCCACTGAAGGGTTCTTTAATATTGAGTCATGAACCCTAGAGTTCTATATAGAGCTCCACTGAAGGGTTCTTTATTATTGAGACAAGAACCCTAGAGTTCTATATAGAGCTCCACTGAAGTGTTCTTTAATATTGAGTCAAGAACTCTAGAGGACTATATTGAGCCCAACTGAAGGGTTCTTTAATATTGAGTCATAAACCCTAGAGTTCTATATAGAGCCCCACTGAAGGGATCTTTAATATTGAGTCATGAATCCTAGAGGACTATATAGAGCCCAACTGAAGGGTTCTTTAATATTGAGTCATGAACCCTAGAGGACTATATAGAGCCCAACTGAAGGGTTCTTTAATATTGAGTCAAGAACCCTAGAGTTCTATAGAGCCCCACTGAAGGGTTCTTTAATATTGAGACAAGAACCTAGAGGACTATATAGAGCCCAACTGAAGGGTTCTTTAATATTGAGTCATGAACCTAGAGTTCTATATAGAGCCCAACTGAAGGGTTCTTTAATATTGAGTCATGAACCCTAGAGTTCTATATAGAGCCCAACTGAAGGGTTCTTTAATATTGAGTCATGAACCCTAGAGTTCTATATAGAGCTCCACTGAAGGGTTCTTCAATACTGAGTCATGAACCCTAGAGTTCTATATAGAGCTCCACTGAAGGGTTCTTTAATATTGAGTCAAGAACCCTAGAGTTCTATATAGAGCCCCTCTGAAGGGTTCTTTAATATTGAGTCATGAACCCTAGAGTTCTATATAGAGCTCCACTGAAGGGTTCTTTAATATTGAGTCAAGAACCCTAGAGTTCTATATAGAGCCCTCTGAAGGGTTCTTTAATATTGAGTCATGAACCTAGAGTTCTATATAGAGCTCCACTGAAGAGTTCTTCAATACTGAGTCATGAACCCTAGAGTCTATATAGAGCCCCACTGAAGGGTTCTTTAATATTGAGTCAAGAACCCTAGAGTTCTATATAGAGCCCCTCTGAAGGGTTCTTTAATATTGAGTCATGAACCCTAGAGTTCTATATAGAGCTCCACTGAAGAGTTCTTCAATACTGAGTCATGAACCCTAGAGTTCTATATAGAGCTCCACTGAAGAGTTCTTCAATACTGAGTCATGAACCCTAGAGTTCTATATAGAGCCCCACTGAAGGGTTCTTTAATATTGAGTCATGAACCCTAGAGTTCTATATAGAGCTCCACTGAAGGGTTCTTTAATATTGAGTCAAGAACCCTAGAGTTCTATATAGAGCTCCACTGAAGGGTTCTTTAATATTGAGTCAAGAACCCTAGAGTTCTATATAGAGCCCTCTGAAGGGTTCTTTAATATTGAGTCATGAACCCTAGAGTTCTATATAGAGCTCCACTGAAGAGTTCTTCAATACTGAGTCATGAACCCTAGAGTTCTATATAGAGCCCCACTGAAGGGTTCTTTAATATTGAGTCATGAACCCTAGAGTTCTATATAGAGCTCCACTGAAGGGTTCTTTAATATTGAGTCAAGAACCCTAGAGTTCTATATAGAGCCCTCTGAAGGGTTCTTTAATATTGAGTCATGAACCCTAGAGTTCTATATAGAGCTCCACTGAAGGGTTCTTTAATATTGAGTCATGAACCCTAGAGTTCTATATAGAGCTCCACTGAAGGGTTCTTTATTATTGAGACAAGAACCCTAGAGTTCTATATAGAGCTCCACTGAAGTGTTCTTTAATATTGAGTCAAGAACTCTAGAGGACTATATTGAGCCCAACTGAAGGGTTCTTTAATATTGAGTCATGAACCCTAGAGTTCTATATAGAGCCCCACTGAAGGGTTCTTTAATATTGAGACAAGAACCCTAGAGGACTATATAGAGCCCAACTGAAGGGTTCTTTAATATTGAGACAAGAACCCTAGAGGACTATATAGAGCCCAACTGAAGGGTTCTTTAATATTGAGTCAAGAACCCTAGAGTTCTATATAGAGCCCCACTGAAGGGTTCTTTAATATCGAGTCATGAATCCTAGAGTTCTATATAGAGCCCCACTGAAGGGTTCTTTAATATTGAGACAAGAACCCTAGAGGACTATATAGAGCCCAACTGAAGGGTTCTTTAATATTGAGTCAAGAACCCTAGAGTTCTATATAGAGCCCCACTGAAGGGTTCTTTAATATTGAGACAAGAACCCTAGAGGACTATATAGAGCCCAACTGAAGGGTTCTTTAATATTGAGTCATGAACCCTAGAGTTCTATATAGAGCTCCACTGAAGGGTTCTTTAATATTGAGTCAAGAACCCTAGAGTTCTATATAGAGCCCCTCTGAAGGGTTCTTTAATATTGAGTCATGAACCCTAGAGTTCTATATAGAGCTCCACTGAAGAGTTCTTCAATACTGAGTCATGAACCCTAGAGTTCTATATAGAGCCCCTACTGAAGGGTTCTTTAATATTGAGTCAAGAACCCTAGAGTTCTATATAGAGCCCCTCTGAAGGGTTCTTTAATATTGAGTCATGAACCCTAGAGTTCTATATAGAGCCCCTCTGAAGGGTTCTTTAATATTGAGTCAAGAACCCTAGAGGACTATATAGAGCCCCACTGAAGGGTTCTTTAATACTGAGTCAAGAACCCTAGAGTTCTATATAGAGCCCCACTGAAGGGTTCTTTAATATTGAGTCATGAACCCTAGAGTTCTATATAGAGCCCCACTGAAGGGTTCTTTAATATTGAGTCATGAACCCTAGAGTTCTATATAGAGCCCCACTGAAGGGTTCTTTAATATTGAGTCATGAACCCTAGAGTTCTATATAGAGCCCCACTGAAGGGTTCTTTAATATTGAGTCAAGAACCCTAGAGTTCTATATAGAGCCCCACTGAAGGGTTCTTTAATATTGAGTCAAGAACCCTAGAGTTCTATATAGAGCCCCACTGAAGGGTTCTTCAATATTGAGTCATGAACCCTAGAGTTCTATATAGAGCCCCACTGAAGGGTTCTTTAATATTGAGTCATGAACCCTAGAGTTCTATATAGAGCCCCACTGAAGGGTTCTTTAACATAGTATACAGTCTTTTCTGCTGGGGTGGAGAGTTGACCCTCAACAGAAGATTGTGTGTTTGTTCCAGTTGTGTGCGGGGGCCGTGTCGGGCTCCGCCCCGTCTGCATGCCGTCACGCTGGGGGAAACCTTCACGCCAGACTGCCAAGCTTTGATGCTGGTGCTCGGGATGTAATTTGAGTTACAGTTATCACAGTCACATCTAGAAAACTCAACCGCACCTTCCCCTTGGAAAAACAGGCCTGCTGAATTTCCAACAGAATTGTAAACAAAAATAAAAACATGTATAAAAGTGTCTGACCTTGAATCATCTGAGCTGCTGAGCATCTTTTAATTGCCTGTGAGTTTTTTGCTTTAGCAGTCACACCGCACAGTCGCCGCGTGACCTCCGTCACCTCTGGAAACTAGAACAACACGCTTAAGGCAATTAGTGTTTCATCCACTCTGATGCAATGTTTCACTGAAATCACTCGCCTTCACCCACAAACCTGATCTTAATCAGAAATTGCCCCCAAATTGCTACCATACGAAGCGAAATTAAAATTTAATTTCATACATTTCCACAGAGGATACTAGGATATGCAAAAGTGTTTCCACGGGATCATATTATGCCATAGTACTATAAGAACCAAACAGGCTTTTCTGAATATCCACATGTGAATATGGATTATGATGTTTACTTTATTGTTTATGCACAAATCAAATTAAAACAAATCTGGAGGGGAACCAATTGGGTTTTGGCATCGCTGAGCAACTTCTCCAGCTAAAACATCAAATCCACTAGTAACCAGGCACGTTTAAGTTAGTTTTTTTTAAATGTATTGTGCATATATTGTGCATACACTACTGTTCAAAATTTTGAAGTGTTTGAAAGAGTCTCTTCTGCTCACCAAGGCTGCGTTTATTTAATCAAAAATACAGTAAAACATGAAATATTCCTCCAGTGTAGATCAGCTGTTCTCTGTGTGAATATATAGTGCAGTGTGATTTATTCCTGTGATCAAAGCTGAATTTATCATCATTACTCCAGTCTTCAGTGTCACATGATCCTTCAGAAACTGAAAGCAAATACGGAAACATTGCTGCTTTATATTTTAGTGGAAACAGTGTAAATAAAACCAGAGCACTTCTTTGAAAAGTAATAACCGTGGCCTCACAGTGCCCCTCGATTTGTACAAGTACCATAAGATGCCCTATATTTATAAATATTAGGAGCAGAATGTCATGGAAAACTGTAAGGCGCGAGCGCATCTAATCCGCACTGATATAACGGCGTGTGACGTGCTCAGGAAACGGCAGCTGGAATCAAAGCTTGACTGTATGAACACAGAAAGAGATAGATGGAGGCAGAGCGCTATGGAAGGTCAGAGAGTGTGAGAGAAGAGTGAATATTCCGGCAAAAACTTTTCAATTGGATTTCTCCTGCTGGAATGGTTCATGAAAATGAAACCGCAGTCTCGTAAGCTCTGATATGAAAGCCGAGCAGCGCAGTGACCCGACAGATCACAGTATAGTTCAGTCCTGCCGCGCGAGCCTGGAATAACAAACACTTCACACATGACCTGCATTCATATGTTTGGAGCGTATTCCAGTTCTCATTAATATTCTCAAATACTTTTTATTTTTACTTTTCCAATTTTCAAGTTTTAGTAATTTTGTAGTATTATTTTTGTTTTAAATCAATATTCATACACAGTAAAAAAAATATTTTCATGATATATCAACTTTTTATTATGTCAAATCAATTTAGATAATTAATGTGGTTGCGATAACATCATATTTTGACTTTCAAAAGATACTCTTCTTACTTAGTAGTTCTGTCTTGTTTCTAGTCTGAATATCAAAAAATTCTTAAATCAAGATGCATTTACTAGATAAGTAAAATTACATAAGATTTTCTTTCTTGTTTTGTTGAAAATAAAATCAAAATTAAGTGAAAATTAAGACAGTCTCAAACAGATTTAAGATTTTTTTTTTACCCCATTGGCAGATAATTTTGCTTGTTTTAAGCAAAAACTCCCCCAAGAAAATGTTACTTATCTAGTAAATGAATCTTGATTTTGATGAATTTTTTGGACTGGAAACAGGAAAAATACTAAATAAGAGCAGCGTTTTTTGCAGTGTAGTCAAATCTTTTGAATATTTAAAATATAATAGGCCTTTGTTGACTACATTCTAAATAAACTACAACACAATATATTTATTTTGTCCTGTTGCTCTCTCAGAGTCACGTCCCTGAGGCTCATTTATTATGCGGCTCATTATGCGGGTCTTTTGTTCTCTCAGGTGTGATTCACATCATTATTCATGATCGTTCACACCTCTTCGCATACGGCCTTTGTAAAGAAAAAGTGTCTTACAAAATGTAAATCCACATATTGCTTTATGTGAATAATTAGGCTCAATGATTCTCATATCAGCTTGTAGCAAAAACTCTAGGCAGCATTATGGACTCATCTATTGTGTTTTGAGGTGTTTTAATTTTGACTTCCTTTTTTTTTAAAAAACCACGCATATACATCATTCTCTCAAAAATACAAGCATGTACATACATGTCGCTCACATATTATGGTAGCCCAGTTTGTGCTGAATACAGTGTAATGACAGTGTAATGTGTTTATAAGCAACTGAAAAAAGCACAAAACGTCTGAGCATTTCAAAACTTCTAAAGGCCCCCAAAACAGCTCAGACTTCAGGGGGTTAAACCAATCCCATTTGTTGTATTAAATAAAATTTTTAATTTCAATGAACTCAATTTTAAGGTAACCTTAAGTTAAACCAACAAAAATTATTTACAGTGTATAGTTTTTATTATTTTAGAACGTTGACAAATTCAAACAAACGAAAATGAGAAAAGTTGACTTGGCAACTAATTGAAATAGAATAGGTTTGAACAAATTATTCCAGTTATTTTTATATATAAATATATATTATATATAAATGATATATAGTCAAACTACGGTAGTTTATATGAACAAACAAGTTTTTATTGGTTTTAGTGTCAGTTACCAATAATAACCCTGGTTTGAAGTTGCTGAAACTCTTTATTTTCTCTTGTAAAGAAAGGCGGTACAGATGAGCTCTGATATCAAGGTCTCATCTTAACTGCGTCTGTATGAGGAACTCGAGAACTACGAGCTCAAAGGAGAGAGTTCTTAAAATAAAGAGGTCGAGTCCTTTTGTAGCTCACCCTGCGGAGGGAACAACTCTTTGAAAAGCAGCAGTGGACAAGATAACCGGCTAAAACAAGTGTGATAACATCTATGTAAGAAAACAAACACAGCAGCTGTAAGATCAGGGCAAACCCCGCTTCACCTCCCATTCATATGGCGGATCGGAGATGAAACGCCACATCGGGGGAGCCTGCGCTCTCTTTAGAGTTTGTCGAGGGCCAAACATCTTCAAAGCCAGAAAGAAAAACCTAAAACAACACAAGTCCCCGCATGTGCCGCCTGTGCAGCGAGCAAGCCATGTGTATCCAAACAACCCATTCTGACAAGAGCTTGCTGGGAATAAATGGTGTAGGAAGTGTCCTCGGAGCCTCTCGGATCGGGTTCACTGGTGGCCTGCCGCAACAGAGCATCTCCATCACCCAAAGCCTCATTGTTTTTTCAATTAACCCCGTCTTCCCCAAAGCAGTGCGTGCCACGTTTAATGCACATCATCACTGGATGCGTGTGGAAGCTGCGGTGAAACACACGTCTCAGTCATTCATGTTTTGACAGGATTTTAGTGCATCTGAAGTGTTTATGATCAGCACCTGTGAGTCGAACGCTGGAGGGGAACATCGCCATAAAACGGGAAGCAATCGCCAAAGACGAGAGGGAGAAACACACGCGGTTCATTATTGCATTATTATTTCTTACGGCATAAATAAACAGCAATTAAGCAAGCAGGACAGACAAGACAAATAGATCAAATGATTATTATTTTAAAGTTAAATAGCATTTACCAATAAAACTTATTATTAACAAAAATAGATTTATCAAATTAACAAAAACTTAATTCTAGATATTAATAATGACACATTACCTTAAAAAAAATACACATTATCAAAAGGAAAAAAAACGTGGTTGAACACTTTCAAAATGGCCTTTCTAATTTGTGACGAAATTAATAAACAGCATAAAAATAACGTCATAAAAAAATTGTATAAATAAAATATTATCATTATGTTCAATAGCCTTTACCAATAAAATTATCATCATTAACAAAAATAAATGCATCAAACTACTAATGATTAAATTACAGTGACTCTAGATATGAAAAATACATAATAAAGAGGAAAAGCACATGTGTTCAAACTGGCCTTCCTATGACAGGATACATAAATAATAAAATGAATAAATTAAATAAATAGGTAATTGAATAATAATAATAATAATAATAATAATAATAATAATAATAATAATAATAATAATAATACACTGCATAAATAAATAAATAAATAAAATTAACATTATTTTAAAAAAGATTTACCAATAAAACTATTATCAATAGCAAAAATAAAAGTATCAAACTACTAAAGACTGACGTGCAGTAAATCTACAATTTAAAAACTGCACATTATCAAAAGATTGCCATTGTTATACAGATAGCCGTTTCCCCGTGAGTGTGTGTCAGGGTAACGTGTGTCTTTTCAGGATTTTAGCACACCTGATGCGTTTGCGATCAGCACTTGTGAATCTGAGAGAAACACCGAACACTGGAGGGGAACATCGCCATAAAACGGGAAGCAATCGCCAAAGACGAGAGGGAGAAACACACGCGTTCAAAACGGCATCGCCAGCTGTCAAATCAAGAGGAAACACGAGGTGTTCGCCGGAGCTGTCGGGTGGAATAACATGATTTGAGGAAATGAATCCTTCAGGAGCGGGAGAGAGGCCTGATGTTTCCTCCTAAAGACGGGGAGTGAGCGCTTTACCGCGGGACAGATTCTGGCCGTCTCGTGAATCTGCAGTGTGATGGAATAACATCAACACAATAAGTACACAACATCGTTCTGTGGCATCCTCTGCACAAACACACGGAACAGGAAGTCCGGAGAAATGACTCACACACACACACACTGGCTGAATCCTCCAATGTTCCAGACACACACCAGCCGAACTACAGGAGACTCCGGCAGGTTTACGGAGCGATTCATTCGATTCAGAACGTCACTGGTCAAACTGATTAAAGATGTGTTATATGTAGGGCTGGGCGATATGGCTGGAAACTGAATCACGATATAAGCGTTTCATATCGGTCGATATCGATATTTATTGATATTTTTATGACCTATTTAAAATAAAGACCAGGAGTAAGACTAGTGTTTGAGCTACAGGATGGCTTTAGCCAACATACGTTGTGATGTGGTGCTATCACGCGATCTTATTCCTAAATAACAATTAAATTTGACAAGTACGATCACAGTGACTCAGGTCTGCATTGTCACGGTCGTTGATCCAGAGAGAGCTGTTGTGATGTAATGGAAATAACATCACAGCATTTATTTCCATCAAGAGGTGCATCAATGCAAGAGTCCAGCACTCTGTAAAGTCTCCTCCAGCACATCCCAAAGACTTTCATTGAGTTTAAGATCTGGACTCCGAGGTGAAAATGATCCCTCACAACCATTCTTTCACAGTCTGAGCTTGGCTGAAAACTGTATCAGATATAAGCGTTTCATATCGGTCGATATCGATAATTATTGATATTTTTATGACCTATTTAAAATAAGGACCAGGAGTAAATATATTACATTTAAACATTTTTATTTTAAAGTTAACCTTCCTCTGAGTATAATCCCCTCAGTTATAAAGGAAGAGATGTCAACACGGCCCCGGGAAACACTCAAATCATTAAAATGTAAATGTTTATACTGACGCCTGCACGAGCGCAAGGGTGCGCTGCACAAATGACATCAACGCGAGTGTGTGTTGAGAGCGATTCCTCGCTTTCCACACGGCTCCGCAACCGAAGATGCTCGAGTTCGAGGCGAATCTGGCTAAGCTTGACGCCTCATCACCGGCACACAGTCTGAGCGTCTCAATCAGTTATATTACAAAATGAGCCAACAATAGCAGAAATAAGGCCTTTTCATGAAAATAAAGATCCCTGTTTAATAAAACCGTTCACGAAACTCATTGAAAATGTTTAGAGAAATTAGAGAATGTTTAAGAGATGGTTCGTTTAGTTGTGTACATGTTGTCCCATCCATATATTCTGCTCTAATGCCAGTAATGCTGGGTTTACTGGGTTACACGATTCTCTCGTGGTGTGGTTTTGGTCAAGTTTAATAAAGTAAGCACTGTCACGTGTGTACCTGACTCCTTCTCACCGCTGTTTCCTGATGGTTTATAGAGCAATTACTCCGAGTCGGCCTCCTGTCGTTTCAAAGAACAGCACAACGGCGAGCGAGTCGAGTAGAAACACTTCCCAATCGGACGAGGCGTGCGGTCAGCGGAGGCTCACGCTGGAGCCAGACCAAAGGCTTAAGCTGGTTCAACAGGTGTGTGGGATTACCAGTCTTGGTCGGGACGACGGTCTTGCATAATTTGCAGACGACATTGGTCTGACTACAGTCGGATTTATAAAATCCCAAACACTTGTTTTGTTTTCCTGACTGATCAACATCTCCTCGCTCGCTGCGGCACTCGTTTCCCACGCATCACTCCACGCCGGCTCTGTTACTGGACCAAACATGATACTGTTACATGATTGGCTGTTAGCGTGTCACTCCCTACGTTGCTACGTTACCAGAGAGAGAGTGCCTTTGTTCATGTAACCAAACTTACTTCGCAATCTCTAGTTTCTTCCGACAAAGAAAAAAAAAATCTAACTTTTTATCGAACGCATTTTTTATTGATATCGATTACGTGTCTATCGCGATACATATCGTTATTGTTTTATCACCCAGCCCAAGACAACCAATATGTTAATATGCCATCAAATACAACCGCAAAAATCAAAAGCAGACTTCCTGATATAGTTAGTCGCTTGGTTTAGTTGCACGGATCACGATCGGACAAACTATTGGGGACAAGCCTAAAGCAGCTCTGTATTGTACAGATGTTAGCTCATGCTGCATTAACTGATGTTAACAGTGACAACGTTTGATTTTAATAATATTAGTAACTGCTAAAATGACTAACACAGCATTTATTAATATTAGTTCATGTTATTGTTACTAATGATACGCAGGCACCATGTCTTTGCATATGATTGCGTCTGTAATTTCTGTGCTTCTCATGAGGCGCGACGCTTGTAAATGCTTGAGCGATGGACACGTTCAGAGGGTTCAGGCTGGCTTTGAGGTGTTTCGATGTGACTTCGCATTGATCATACTAGTGTTGCACGATATACCGGTACTAGAAAAGTATTGCGATACCCTGCTATTACAAACGGTACGATATGGAATTGTATTAGTAGCGGTACTTTAAGAAGGAGCGCACGTTAATAAGAGCTGTATTTATTTGTGTGGATGAGTGACAGCAGGAGTCAGGACGTGTGTGAGCTCTCCACCGTTCACTAAACACTGGAAGCTGAAGAGTTAAATATACACGCGCAGCGCATGACAAAGAAAGCAACACAAACATGCGCTCATGAGAAAATATAGCGCGGTGCGGGACTCTGACCTGAAGCGCCCACGCCTTTCAGACAACATGCGATCGCAATTCAGTTCTTTCGGATTACTGTGTTTGGGTTTTAATGGTCAAAAATATGTAAATGCACGTCCTGTGAGTATTCAGGTAAACACAGTCGGGGGTGTCTTTAGTCAACGTGTACACTTGAGGTAATTGGACCCGTGTTAAGCCGGATCTAATATTCTGTTAATCAAACAACAATGAAAAATAGAAAACCACCCCATGCTTGGCTAAACAACTAATATATTTATTAAGAATCAGTGTATAGTTAATTTATAGCAGTTTATATATATATATAGCCCTCCTGTAGCTGAAAAATAAAGTTTTTGTGATATTGTTTGTAATTTGCATTTTTTGTGTGCTTATTTTTAAAAACATAATCAAATAAAAATCTATATTGTTTAAAAAATATGAAATTACTCATATCATGAAAAAAGATTTTGGTGATCCCAACCTGTTGTGAAAGGTTAGTGAATGTTAACATGATTGATAATGTGATTGTTGAAACATCTCAGTAATGTTCACACTGGCATATAATAATTATTGCAACAAGAGGAGGAAATGGTCAAAAACCAGGGCAGGAACATGCTGGCCAAGTGAGTTTTTAGTTTTAAAATATATAAAACAACGAATAATAAGTTCTGTAGTATCGATTTAGTATCGGTATCGAGGTATTTTAGTCTGGTATCGTATCGAAGTCATAATTTTGGTATCGTGACAACACTAGATCATACAGTTCTTATGGCGCTGTTTTAAGTGCTGGAACAGGTTTGTAGTATTGTTTCGTTGCTCTGTGACATAACCTCTCTCCTGAATCCCAAATACTCCCAAATTACAGATGTTGAATTTCTCTTTGGCACCAAATCATTTTTATTCTGACCTGTGTGATATCACTGCGCCGCTGCACTCATGGTACGGCAGCAAAGCTCCTTGATTATTACGCAGGAATGAGAGAATTAGGGCTGAAACGATTCCTCGAGTAACTCGAGTTACTCGAATTGAAAAAATCCTCGAGGCAAAATCACCTGCCTCGATGCTTCGTTTAGTTCATTTAACTACACACGGATGTTGCAGAAATATTTTTTTGTGTATAAGGACTCGGAGTATGCGCGGATTGCGGTTAAATCCGCGGTTCAGGTGGGTAAACATCCCAAAAATTGCGGGTGGATGAGAGAAATCATTGATGTGTTGATTTTAATTAAGACGCAGAACTCATTTCACGGTAAAACGCAATGAATGTGTCGCTCTTTAACTTTCGTTTTTAGCTCATGGCGAGATCAAAGACCGCAATGCGAGAGAGACTGGCATCAGCACTGCTAATATCATTTAGTCTCGCTATTGTTAAATGAAGACAACTGTGCGTTGAGCTTCAGGATACGACACTGAACATGTTTCATTTGCGGCAGTTCGCGCAGCAGCTGAGGAGATACGAGCAATATTTATAGCTACTAACTTAATTAAACAAGCTGTGTTACAATGCTGAATATGATTAGCTCAAAATGTAGATCTGTATGTGCGATGTACTTTATCTGAATTAAACACAAACTCATCTCTCGCGTTTGTGAGGTGATGTAGAGGTGTCAACCCGTTTGGGTTATTTAAAACGTGTAATTTCGCCAAAGAAGATTTGTTTTAAAGCAACCTACTTCAGTGTAGCTAAAATGTGACGGTAGCATCGCGCTTACACTGAGGATTTGAGTTTATGACGATCGGGTGCGGATGGATGGTTTGTTTTTAACAGCGGATTCGGTGACGTCACAGCTGATCATCT
Source organism: Gobiocypris rarus (assembly GCA_023029165.1). Taxonomy (NCBI): domain Eukaryota; kingdom Metazoa; phylum Chordata; class Actinopteri; order Cypriniformes; family Gobionidae; genus Gobiocypris; species Gobiocypris rarus. Next base: position 25,652,866 of record CM040922.1, on the reverse strand, counting down.
CCAGTATGACCATCTGTACTCTTGTTCTTATTTCAAGTTTACTTCCTGTCCAATATTTTTTTGCTTCTTACAAAAGCCTCACAGCCTTCAGAAGACAGTAAAGGCTTGTCATGCCTGAACTGAAGCTGAAACTTTAAAGTTAAGCTTTAAACATACATGCAATGTTTAGGCATTATTGCTATTTATATTAATATTATTTTGGTTTATTGGTTGGAACCGTATTACCAACACAATGATTTAGTTTAGTTAAGTAGTTCAGGCCAACTAAACGCCCCCTGCTGGTGGATCTTCCTGGCGTGTATGAATGCGGTGAGATCTGCACGCGTGTCCCACCGCTGCACTTCTACATATATTCTCAACATGTGTGATAGCAGCCGGCTGACTGCGGCGGGAAAGATAAGCTCGATTCTATCTGTGCGCGTCAGATTTATGGTTCCCGGGAAAGCACTGTATCACCCTCAGCGCTGCGTCTATTCCATCAGGGGAGAGTCAAGCGTGAACACGGATGAACGCCGGCATAAATCCTCCATCCCTCTCGCTCTCATCCTCTGCTTTTATTTCCGCTCTCCTCGGCTGCTGCACGGAAAGCGGGAATGATGCGCAGTATAAGGTGTGGTAACTTCAAACGGTGAGCCGGTCCAACAGTAAAAGGCTTTCAGGACGTCAGACACACTGTTATGAAGCACACGTGACGTCTCATATAAAGCACTAACCATCAGATGTTAAAACACAAATAATGTCCAGAGCCTTTCACCTGAAGTTTAAGAACCATTAACGGGTCGGATCAATCCGGAGGTGAAATATTTCATTACGGCCCCAGCGAGAGAAATTAAACACCATGAATTATTCAAACAACGCTCACGTTTTGTGGGCGCGTCGAACAGTTAGCATGTTTCAGTTCATTCTGCTCCAATTTAAACAACTGCAAACAATGAGTGTGAGTGAGTGTGTGTGTGTGTGTGTGTGCGCATTTCTGCATCACAACTACAGTGTGTGTCGTGTGTGTGTCTATGAGTGTCTGTGTGTGTGAGTGCCTGTAGGTGCATGCGTGTTTGTGTGTGTGTGTGTGTGTGAGAGAGAGAGATTGAGTGAGTGAGTGAGGAATAGTTTGTGTGTGTCTCAGTGAGTGTGAAAGAGGGAGATAGTGTGTGTGTGTACCTGTGTGTCTCTGCATGTGTGTGTGTGTGTGTGTGTGTGTGTGTGTGTGTGTGTGTGTGTGTGTGTGTGTGTGTACCAGTGTGTCTCTGCGTGTGCGTGTGTGTGTGTGTGTGTGTGTGAGAGAGAGAGAGAGATAGAGAGAGAGATAGCGTGTGTGTGCCTGTGTGTCTCTGCGTGTGTGTGTACCTGTGTGTCTGTGTGTGTGTGTGTGTGTGTGTGTGTGTGTACCTGTGTGTCTGTGTGTGTGTGTGTGTGTGTGTGTGTGTCTGTGTGTGTGTGTGTGTGTGTGTGTGTGTGTGCCTGTGTGTCTGTGTGTGTGTGTGTGTGTGTGTGTCTGTGTGTGTGTGTGAGAGAGAGAGATAGTGTGTGTGTACCTGTGTGTCTCCGCATGTGTGTGTGTACCTGTGTGTCTCTGCGTGTGTGTGTGAGAGAGAGAGAGAGAGAGATTGTGTGTGTGTGAGTGAGCGAGTGAGAGAGAGATAGTGTGTGTGTGTGTGTGTGAGAAAGAGAGATTGTGTGTGTGAGTGAGTGAGTGAGAGAGAGATAGTGTGTGCCTGTGTGTGAGTCAGTGTGTTTGTGTATGTGTGTGTGTCTGCGTGTGCGTGTCTTTTGTGTGTGTGTGTGTGTGTGTGTGAGTCTGTGTGTGTGTGTGTGTGTGTGTGTGTGAGTCTCATGTGTGTGTCTCTGCGTGTGTGTGTGTGTCAGTGTGTGTCAGTGTGTGTGTGCGTGTCTTTGTGTGTGTGTGTGTGTGTGTGTGTGTGCTGTCTGATAACCGTTAACAGCAGGTGATTACTGCTTAACTTCAGACAGAAAGTCTCACACAATCATTTCATTCTTTCTAGGTCAGAACAGACAGACGCAGCGTCGCAGGAAAACACCGTTGCCATGACATTCACTTCAGCCCAAATCAAGAGCAGGATGAACCCGGTTCAGCGGCGCAACATCTTACAGAAACGAGGCTTTTCCTCCGACAGCTAAATTCATGTTTAATAATATTTCATACTTATGCCTGCCTGTGCGAGTGTGCTGGCATCTCCTGTATGAGAAACCAAACGCAGTCAGAACACGAGAGTTTGAAAAACTTTAAAGATTTATGAGACACTAACGCATGCATTCACTCCAAAAATCACAATTCTGCCTTGCCTTATCATAATCATAACTTCATTACAGCCACTGTGGACAATTACATCCAACATTCAACAAGCAAACACTGCTAGTAAAAGTATTAATAATACTTATTATTTTGAGAAGAACTTTGAAAAATATTAGGTAATTAATAAACAAACAATTGTTTCATAAATAGAAAAATAATAAAAGTACAGTAACATTTAAGTAAATAATAATATTGATAATAAATACTTATAAATTAATTTATTTTTACTTAATATATTTCTAATTATGATTAATAACCAGAAATAATAACACAAAGAATAATAAAGCAGTAAACTACAGTAAATTTCAATAAAAATAAATATTTAGAAAAATAATCACCACCAATAATTATAATTTATAATATTTTTTTAAATAATACTAAAAGGATAATACATTTGACTGTAGTTTACCACTTAAAAAAAATATGATTAATAAGTAGAAAAATAATACTTAAAGAATAATAAAGCAGTAAACTACAGTAAAATGTAAATACATAATAATAAGAATAATATGAATAATAAATACTACAAAATATTAAGTAATGATGAATAAATAAACCATTATGATTAATAACTAGAAAAATAATACTTTAATAATAATAATGCAGAAAACTACAGTAAAATGTAAGTACATAATAATAATATTAATAATCAATACTTAAATAATAATGAATAAATAAACCATTATGATTAATAACTAGAAACATAATACTTTAATAATAATAATAATAATAATAATAATGCAGTAAACTACAGTAAAATTGAAGTATTTTTCAAATAATATTAGTATTTTTATTAGTAAATAATAGTAATAACTAAAATTATGATTATAATTAAAATTAATAACATTTTACTGTAGTTTACTGCTTTAAGTAAATAAATCAAACGAGTGAGTGAAAGCCAATGAACGAATGAAATCATTACACTGAAGGGTTATCAAATGTGTCCACCATTCACATGAACAACTCATATATGCCATGCAAACATTATAAACATCTCACTATTTGCTTGTGGACCAGGGAGGTATCGCAGCGGATTGCAGTAAAATCAGCGGTTCAGGTGGGTAAACATCCCAAAAATTGGATGAGAGAAATCATTGATGTGTTGATTTTAATTAAGGCAGAACTCATTTCACGGTAAAAGCAATGAATGTGTCGCTCTTAACTGTTTTAGCTCATGGCGAGATCAAAGACCTAATGCGAGAGAGACTGGCATCAGCACTGCTAATATCATTTAGTCTCGCTATTGTTAAATGAAGACAACTGTGCGTTGAGCTTCAGGATACGACACTGAACATGTTTCATTTGCGGCAGTTCGCGCAGCAGCTGAGGAGAGATCTGAGCAATATTTATAGCTACCAACTTAATTAAACAAGCTGTGTTACAATGCTGAATATGATTAGCTCAAAATGTAGATCTGTATGTGCGATGTACTTTATCTGAATTAAACACAAACTCATCTCTCGCGTTTGTGAGGTGATGTAGAGGTGTCAACCCGTTTGGGTTATTTAAAACGTGTAATTTCGCCAAAGAAGATTTGTTTTAAAGCAACCTACTTCAGTGTAGCTAAAATGTGACGGTAGCATCGCGCTTACACTGAGGATTTGAGTTTATGACGATCAGTGCGGATGGATGGTTTGTTTTTAACAGCATGTTCGGTGACGCCACAGCTGATCATCTCCAGTATGACCATCTGTACTCTTGTTCTTATTTCAAGTTTACTTCCTGTCCAATATTTTTTTGCTTCTTACAAAAGCCTCACAGCCTTCAGAAGACAGTAAAGGCTTGTCATGCCTGAACTGAAGCTGAAACTTTAAAGTTAAGCTTTAAACATACATGCAATGTTTAGGCATTATTGCTATTTATATTAATATTATTTTGGTTTATTGGTTGGAACCGTATTACCAACACAATGATTTAGTTTAGTTAAGTAGTTCAGGCCAACTAAACGCCCCCTGCTGGTGGATCTTCCTGGCGTGTATGAATGCGGTGAGATCTGCACGCGTGTCCCACCGCTGCACTTCTACATATATTCTCAACATGTGTGATAGCAGCCGGCTGACTGCGGCGGGAAAGATAAGCTCGATTCTATCTGTGCGCGTCAGATTTATGGTTCCCGGGAAAGCACTGTATCACCCTCAGCGCTGCGTCTATTCCATCAGGGGAGAGTCAAGCGTGAACACGGATGAACGCCATAAATCCTCCATCCCTCTCTCTCATCCTCTGCATGTTTATTTCCGCTCTCCTCGGCTGCTGCACGGAAAGCGGGAATGATGTATAAGGTGTGGTAACTTCAAACGGTGAGCCAGGTCCAACAGTAAAAGGCTTTCAGACGTCAGACACACTGTTAGCAAAGCATGTTGACGGGCCTCATATAAAGCACTAACCATCAGATGTTAAACACACAAATAATGTCCAGAGCCTTTCACCTGAAGTTTAAGAACCATTAACGGGGGATCAATCCGAGGTGAAATATTTGACCAGGGCCCAAAAGAGTAGAAATAAACACCATGAATTATTCAAACAACGCCACGTTTTGTGGGCGCAAAACAGTTAGCATGTTTCAGCATGTCTGCTCCACTTAAACAACTGCAAACAATGAGTGTGTGAGTGAGTGTGTGTGTGTGTGTGTAAAAGCATGTTCTGCATCACAACCAGTGTGTGTGCCTAAAGCATGTGTGTGTGTGAGTGTGCATGTGTGTGTGTGTGCATGTTGTGACCAGGATGTGTGTAAAAGTGTGTGTGTGTGACCATGTGTGATAGAGAGAGCATGTGTGTGTGTGTGACCTGTGTCTCTGTGTGTGTGTGTGTGTGTAAAAGCATGTGTGTGACCTGTGTGCCCTAAAAGCATGTTCAGGGCCCTAAAACATGTTTGACCAGGGCCCTAAAAGCATGTTGACCAGGGCCCTAAAGCATGTTGGACCAGGGCCCTAAAAGCATGTTTGTTGGACCAGGGCCCTAAAAGCATGTTTGACCAGGGCCCTAAAAGCATGTTTGACCAGGGCCCTAAAAGCATGTTTGACCAGGGCCCTAAAAGCATGTTTGACCAGGGCCCTAAAAGCATGTTTGACCAGGGGCCCTAAAAGCATGTTTGACCAGGGCCCTAAAAGCATGTTTGACCAGGGCCCTAAAAGCATGTTTGACCAGGGCCCTAAAAGCATGTTGGACCAGGGCCCTAAAAGCATGTTTGACCAGGGCCTTAAAAGCATGTTTGACCAGGGGCCCTAAAAGCATGTTTGACCAGGGCCCTAAAAGCATGTTTGACCAGGGCCCTAAAAGCATGTTTGACCAGGGTCCTAAAAGCATATTTGACCAGGGCCCTAAAGCATGTTTGACCAGGGCCCTAAAAGCATGTTTGACCAGGGGCCCTAAAAGCATGTTTGACCAGGGGCCTAAAAGCATGTTTGATCAGGGGCCCTAAAAACATGTTTGACCAGGGGCCCTAAAAGCATGTTTGACCAGGGGCCCTAAAAACATGTTTGACCAGGGGCCCTAAAAGCATGTTTGACCAGGGGCCCTAAAAGCATGTTTGACCAGGGCCCTAAAAGCATGTTTGACCAGGGCCCTAAAAGCATGTTTGACCAGGGGCCCTAAAGCATGTTGGACCAGGGCCCTAAAAACATGTTTGACCAGGGCCCTAAAAGCATGTTTGACCAGGGCCCTAAAAGCATGTTTGACCAGGGCCCTAAAAGCATGTTTGACCAGGGCCCTAAAAGCATGTTTGACCAGGGGCCCTAAAAGCATGTTTGACTAGGGCCCTAAAAGCATGTTGGACAGGTAAAACAGCGGGAACACGTGTATTCTGTGTAACAGGACACAGCAGCAGCTGCCCACTATCCTTCAGGAGCGTGACCTTCCCCTGTAAACATGCTCCATCTGACCCACAGAGGCTGACCGATCAGTCGTCTGGCGTCTCTCCAGTCACACGTCGGAGCAAACGGGCCGGTCCAGAAAGTCTGACCGCGTGTGCTGAAGAAAGCACCTTGAGCGAACCGCCGGAGGGCCGGTCAGACGGAGGACAGTACTCGGCTGGAGTATCATCTCTACACCCACCTGTGATCCAACAGAGCTGAACAATACTGAGATATCAAGCATTCGCTATGAAATATGATGTTCTGTTTACAGATTAGAGCCATCATTTCATTACAGCCGCTGCGGCCGATCAGAGGCAACATTTATACATGTAAGAAGAAAAATACAGTAAAAATTACAGGAAATAACAATAAAACATTATAATGGATAAATACTTAGAAAATAAAAATATATAAATATGAATAAGAATTTTGAAAAATAATACTTATAGAATAATAAAGCAGTAAACTACAGTTAAATGTTATACTAATGATAAAGTACTTAATTTATTTATTCATTATTTATTATTTTCTTAAGATTAATACTTAATACTTTAATAAAGCAGTAAACTACAGTTAAATGTTATAATAATGATAAAGTTCTTAAGAAAATATTAAATAATGAATAAATAAATTAAGATTAATACTTTAATAAAGCAGTAAACTACAGTTAAATGTAAGTAAATAATAATCAAAATAATAGTAAATCAATATTTAAGAATATTTGAAAAAATATTAGTTTTAAAATAATAAAGCAGTAAACTACAGTACATTTTTTAAAAATGTTAATAATAATAATTTAATACATATTTTAACATTAATAACAACTAGAAAAATGAAACGAGTATAATAAAGCAGTAAACTACAGTAAAATGTAAGCAAATAATAGTAATAATAATAATAATAATAATAATAATAATAAATACTTGGAAAAATAATCAATAAATACATAGAAAAATGGTAATCAATAAATAATGATTAGAAAAATAGTTCTTAATAATAAAGTAAACTACAGTAAAGTTTAAGTTAATAATAATAATAATAAACAATAAATACATAATAATATTAATAATAACTAGACAATTATTTAAAATAAAGTATATCAATCTCCCCTGATGGAAGTAAAGAAGTAGGTTCGTATTTAAGAACAGTAGAATGTTTTTTTATTTGATTAATTTAATGAATAAACGCCGCACAAACACAAACAAACGGCCGTACTGATTTATGGAGCGTCTGAAATCATTTATGAACATGAATCCCCAAACCCTAACTCTAATATATGTTTAAATCACAGACTCCCAAACCCACGGGTCAGGAACGGAGCTTTGAGATCAGTCGGATCACAGTCTTCAGGAAAATAATCACCAAATTATAACTCACTGCGATACCGATGTATAACCGGCGAGCCCTACAGGGAAACTCCACGTTCCTCACTGATCATCATGGGACACTCCCAGGGAGTCATGGAGTCATGGAAACCAAACCACCAGCCAACGGGAGCAAAACTCACACACACTCACACACACTCACACAAACTGTGTTTTTAGACGAACTATAAGGCCAAGAAAAACTGATTGTCCCAGCATTTCAGAGGGATGTTTTCGTGTGTGTGTGGTTTCAATCATAGAGCCAATGCCTTGCAAGAGAGAGATTTATGAAGGGAAAAAGTCTCTGTCCATCCGTCTCTCTCTCTCTCTCTCTCTCCGTCCTCAGATGAAAAGCCATTTTGTTGGTTGATTGGAGAATGATGCTGCTACTTAGAGAGCAGCTCCATCAGCCTGAAGGAGCGAGAGGAAGAGCCAGCGAGGGCTTCCTCCCCAGGGTGCAGTTGCAGTGATGGGTGAGCTGTCAAATGCCCCATTGTCCAAATTACCCAGCAAGCATGGTGTCACCGCCTGGGACTAATTTACAGCGGCACGCCACCATTCCTCTCGGAGCGCGGGCGCTGGGACGGCCGTACAGAGACCAGACGTTTGCACCAGCGACTCGGAGCGGCTGCGCTTAACTCCACTCTGCATTTATTATTACACTCTGCAATAGTTCATGAAATGTAAGTAGATAATAATAATACAAATAAAAGTACTTCGGAAAATATTCACTAATAATGAGTAAATAAATTAAGATTTAATAAAGTAATAAAAAACAAGTCATATTTCAAGAAAAATAAATCAGAAAACTACAATAACATTTTATAATAATAATAATAATGTACTATGGACAATATTAATTAACAATTAATAAATAAATGATTATGATTGATAATTAAAAAAAACAGTAAACTACAGTAAAATTTAAGTAAATAATGATAATGAACAATAAATAAATAAATACAATATGATTCATAACTAATTATTTATACGGGAAAAAAAACATGTTTTCCAAAATGTAACTAAATGAACAAGAATAGTATTTAGGAACAGTATAAAATGTTTAATTTTATAATGTATTTTCAGTATTTTTTATTATTTCTGTAATAGTTCATGAAATGTAAGTAAATAATAATCATAAATAATAAAAGTACTTCGGAAAATATTAATTAATAATGAATAAATAAATTAAGATTTAATAAAGTAATAAAAAACAAGTCATATTTAAAGAAAAATAAATCAGAAAACTACAATAACATTTTATAATAATAATAATAATAATAATGTACTATGGACAATATTAATTAACAATTAATAAATAAATGATTATGATTGATAATAATTAAAACAAACAGTAAACTACAGTAAAATGTAAGTAAATAATGATAATGAACAATAAATAAATAAATAAATACATTATGATTCATAACTAATTATTTATACGGAAAAAAAACATGTTTTCCAAAATGTAACTAAATGAACAAGAATAGTATTTAGGAACAGTATAAAATGTTTAATTTTATAATGTATTTTCAGAATTTTTATTATTTCTGTAATAGTTCATGAAATGTAAGTAAATAATAATAATAATAAATAATAAAAGTACTGGAAAATATTCACTAATAATGAGTAAATAAATTAAGATTTAATAAAGTAATAAAAAACAAGTCATATTTAAAGAAAAATAAATCAGAAAACTACAATAACATTTTATAATAATAATAATAATAATAATAATGTACTATGGACAATATTAATTAACAATTAATAAATAAATGATTATGATTGATAATTAAAAAAACAGTAAACTACAGTAAAATTTAAGTAAATAATGATAATGAACAATAAATAAATAAATACAATATGATTCATAACTAATTATTTATACGGGAAAAAAAACATGTTTTCCAAAATGTAACTAAATGAACAAGAATAGTATTTAGGAACAGTATAAAATGTTTAATTTTATAATGTATTTTCAGTATTTTTTATTATTTCTGTAATAGTTCATGAAATGTAAGTAAATAATAATCATAAATAATAAAAGTACTTCGGAAAATATTAATTAATAATGAATAAATAAATTAAGATTTAATAAAGTAATAAAAAACAAGTCATATTTAAAGAAAAATAAATCAGAAAACTACAATAACATTTTATAATAATAATAATAATAATAATAATGTACTATGGACAATATTAATTAACAATTAATAAATAAATGATTATGATTGATAATTAAAAAAAACAAACAGTAAACTACAGTAAAATTTAAGAAAATAATGATAATGAACAATAAATAAATAAATACATTATGATTCATAACTAATTATTTATACGGAAAAAAAAACATGTTTTCCAAAATGTAACTAAATGAACAAGAATAGTATTTAGGAACAGTATAAAATGTTTAATTTTATAATGTATTTTCAGTATTTTTTATTATTTCTGTAATAGTTCATGAAATGTAAGTAAATAATAATAATAAATAATAAAAGTACTTCGGAAAATATTAATTAATAATGAATAAATAAATTAAGATTTAATAATAACTATACAAGTAAAATTTAAGAAAAATAAATTTGTACACTACAATAAAAATGTATAATAATAATAAATAATAATGTACTAAGGAAAATATTAATTAATAATGAATAAATAAATGATTATGATTGATAATTAGACAAAAAAATAATAATAAAGCAGTAAACTACAGTAACATGTAAGTAAATAATGATAAACAATAAATAAATACATTGAATCATACATAATTATTTTAAAAGAATTAACTAAAATGAACAAGAATAGCATTTAAGAATAGCATAAATGTTTAATTATTAAAAATACAATTTTCTGTATTTTTATTATTCCTGCAATAGTTAATAAAACAATAGTTATAGAGGGAGGATAAAATCAACACAATCTTGGTTTTTGTTTAGAGTCATAATTAAATATTTATTAATTATTAAATATTAAATTACATAACACTGATTCTCTTAATATTAATATTTAATGAACATTAAATATTTTATATTTATTAAATAATTTAACAATATATTATAATATATAACCTATATAAAATAAATGTAATATTTAATAATGTACTAACTTAAGGTTAAATCATCCGGCATCCTCAACCCCTGCAATAAATGTTAAAGATAATAAAATGCAATACATTTTTAAAAAGTATTACATTTTAATAAAGTATCAACTCTCCTAAAAAGTTGCATTAGACATAAACAGAATAATAAATATTTGACATACAGTAAGACTTAAAGCTATACAATTCATGTGGAATGCTTCGTTATTGGGAGAATTAATATGAAATATGAAGTTTACAAAAACTTGGCAAATGTGAGAGGCGTGAGAGATCAGGATAATGATCCGAGAGGCAGCTTTTCCTCCGGCTCTTCCCATCACTGTCGAGGAGAAACACCTGAGATCTCATTCGAAGCCGTCAGCATCATTTCTGCTGACCGTGTTTTTAAAAGCGCGGGTCAGGGGTCAAGGCTGGCGTGGAGGTCACGGCTCGTCTGCTCCGGGGGTTTAATGATGGTGCCAATCAAAGCGCAGTTCTCACTGTACTTCCTGTCACACGTGTCACGGCGGGACGAGGCGCTCAGGAGGGCTCGCCAGCATCACACATGATAATTGGCCGGAGAGGGATGCGGTCACACCCTGACCTCCACCGCCTCGAGGTCATTACAGGAGCTCCGAACAAACCAACAGCTCGTTACTGCGGATGCGGAAGAGCGGGATGCAGTCGGATGAGCGCAGAGACACACGGAATCACAGATGGGATCAAGCTGGCAATTAATGCGCACTAAACCACCAGGAGCGCAGGGGTCTGGCTAGAGAACGCGTGGCTATCCGGAGCGTTTGTCTTCATGTGCGTCTGTCACGGATCTACACTCTAAAAAATAACCCAATGTTGGGTCAAATATGGACTAAACCAGCGATTGGGTTGTTTTAACCCAGTGATTTCATTGTTTTAACCCAGCAGTTGGGTTGTTTTAACCCAGTGATTGGGTTGTTTTAACCAGTGATTGGGTTGTTTTAACCAAGCAGTTGGGTTGTTTTAACCCAGCGATTGGGTTGTTTTAACCCAGTGATTTCATTGTTTTAACCCAGCAGTTGGGTTGTTTTAACCCAGCAGTTGGGTTGTTTTAACCCAGCAGTTGGGTTGTTTTAACCCAGTGATTGGGTTGTTTTAACCCAGTGATTTCATTGTGTTAACCCAGCAGTTGGGTTGTTTTAACTCAGTGATTGGGTTGTTTTAACTCAGTGATTGGGTTGTTTTAACCCAGTGATTTGATTGTTTTAGCCCAGTGATTGGGTTGTTTTAACCCAGTGATTTCATTGTTTTAACCCAGCAGTTGGGTTGTTTTAACTCAGTGATTTGGTTGTTTTAACCCCAGTGATTGGTTGTTTTTAACCCAGTGATTGGGTTGTTTTAACCCAGTGATTTCATTGTTTTAACCCAGTGATTGGGTTGTTTTAACCCAGTGATTTCATTGTTTTAACCCAGCAGTTGGGTTGTTTTAACCCAGTGATTGGGTTGTTTTAACCCAGTGATTGGGTTGTTTTAACCAAGCAGTTGGCTTGTTTTAACCAGTGATTGGGTTGTTTTAACCCAGCAATTGCGTTGTTTTAACCCAGTGATTGGGTTGTTTTAACCCAGTGATTTCATTGTTTTAACCCAGCAGTTGGGTTGTTTTAACCCAGTGATTGGGTTGTTTTAACCCAGTGATTGGGTTGTTTTAACCCAGTGATTGGGTTGTTTTAACCCAGCGATTGGGTTGTTTTAATCCAGCAGTTGGGTTGTTTTAACCCACACCAGTTGGGTTGTTTTAACCCAGTGATTTCATTGTTTTAACCCAGCAGTTGGGTTGTTTTAACTCAGTGATTTGGTCAGTGATTGGGTTGTTTTAACCCAGTGATTGGGTTGTTTTAACCCAGTGATTGGGTTGTTTTAACCCAGTGATTTCATTGTTTTAACCCAGCAGTTGGGTTGTTTTAACCCAGTGATTTCATTGTTTTAACCCAGCAGTTGGGTTGTTTTAACCCAGTGATTGGGTTGTTTTAACCCAGTGATTGGGTTGTTTTAACCAAGCAGTTGGGTTGTTTTAACCCAGTGATTGGGTTGTTTTAACCCAGCAGTTGGGTTGTTTTAACCCAGTGATTGGGTTGTTTTAACCCAGTGATTTCATTGTTTTAACCCAGTGATTGGGTTGTTTTAACCCAGTGATTGGGTTGTTTTAACCCAGTGATTGGGTTGTTTTAACCCAGTGATTGGGTTGTTTTAATCCAGCAGTTGGGTTGTTTTAACCCAGCAGTTGGGTTGTTTTAACCCAGCGATTGGGTTGTTATAACCCAGTGATTGGGTTGTTTTAACCCAGCGATTGGGTTGTCTTAAGCAAACATTTAACCCAACCACAGGGTTAAAACAACCCAATCACTGGGTTAAAACAACCCAACTGCTGGGTTAGTCCATATTTGACCCAACATTGGGTTAAAACAACCCAGCATTTTTTAGAGTGTATTATGATTTCCTCATTCCTTATTGAACTGAATCAACTGTGAACTAGGGTTGGGTCCGTTCACATTAACCGGAAGCTGAAATCCGTTTCCCTCAATAGTCATTTATAGACGTCGTGTTATTGACATTATCTGTCTGCCATCGTCTGTGATGTTTGATTACTGTAATGTTAACCAGTAAATAGTAGACTAGCTACTACATTAATTGAATTCATATATATATATATATATATATATATATATATATATATATATAAACCATTTCTATGAAAATATTTCCCACAAATTCTGTGTTGAGTATTTTTTGGTAAATCAAATGAAGACATGAAACATTAATTTAATGTATTTTTTAATTTAATTAACTATTAATTTAATTTAATAAACTTTTTTTACAACTGAGCTTTAGTTAAAATGAAAACATGGAAAAAATTGTAATTTATTACTTAAAAAATAAAGTTTTGATAGTTTAGTGTTAGTATTATTATTATTACACTGAGACGCATATTCTCCTGTACAACAGTAATATATTCATCAAGGTTAACTAAACTTTTATTTTGACGGGTTGCCGTGAAGATCTTTGAGTTTCTGTGTGTTTATGATATGACGGTAGTTTTTTTTCTTATGAAACGGTGAAATGCTTTATATTTTATAATATATTTTTGTATTCATCTTTAAATGTATTTCTACTTAAATTTTAACAATCTTAGTACTTTAACTTTTTGCATGTTATATTTTAGCTTTACTTTGGATGAATGAAAGCCAGTTTGCGAGTGAGTTGACAGTAACATGAGAGAACCTGTGTAGCCGACGGACGGATAATGACCCGCCGCTCCCGCTCGACTCCGTTCATCCTGAATAAAACAACCGCTGTGATGTTCGTCCCTAATTAAGCTTTGAACATTTCCTCATTTCTCCAGGACTCAGCAAGTTTCTGCTTGAGCGTTCAGCGTCACCCTGCAGATAAGCATTCACGTTTCCAAATGAACTAACCGGCTAATTAAACTATTTATATTCAATTCTGATCGCCTGTTGTGTCCTCTCGCGCGTTTGTCCCCATACGGTTTAATATTCCTCACCATCATACCGAGGGTAAAACTTTAAACCCCGTCTGCAAATCAAGAGCGGAGAAATATCAGAGAACATTAATGACGTCCAATTCACACACTACATCAATACTCAGATGAAAGTCAGAAGGGCATGGATGCTTATCTCCTCTCACACAAAGGGCTGTGGGTAGAAAGGCCACGTTCACACACACACACACACACACACACATTCCCCTAGTGTCTTACCTCGACCTGAACACAAACTCAGGTCGGTCAGGTCGTCCAGTATATTACTGGCTGTGGTCACTATGTATCAATCACTGTCACAGTGTCCGCTTCAGCATAACCTACAGCTGCTTTTCCAAACACATGCTCCAAATATTCCAGAATATAATCATTATAACACTAACACTAGAGGGAATAAACAACCTTGCTTTGCTCAAATACACACACCTGAAAACAAGCGACACCAAAAGCTTCCAAACTTTTGTTTTATAGTATATTCTAATCAACTGTTGAGTTGTGTAATCAATGCACTGAATGGTTATCAATATATCAATGCACAATATTTACTCACAAATAGGGTTAGGTCACGTTTTTTTCTCTCTATACCGGTGCCAAACCGATACTTTTAGAAAAAGAGCCATAACATGAGGTGGATGAGATTAAAGAATGGCTTTTTATTTAATTATTTAAATTAAAGTATACTTAAATATATAAATAAATACAAAACACAATTGACTTAATTGACAGTAAAACTAAAGCCAGCTAACCCGACTACAACAGGCCTGATTTAACTCTTAATAACAGTTACAGTAATAACAGCAGTCGTCTGTGTTCTCGCTCTGCTCCAAACCAGCTCAAGCTTCAGCTTTATTCTGCAGAAACATCACCATATTCTCTGGATGAATATTGGAGAACGCGTGGCTTTATTGTTTCCATGGAGACGCGTCACACACGGCAGCCGCACCAGCGCTGGATGACCGCTCGGCTGGATCGGGTTTATTCCGGTTTTATTGAAAATATTCACAAACTTGCTAACTATGTCATGAACTATCAGATATTGTGATGTTGAAATATGTGTGAGTGAATGTGTGTTAGTTGATCTATACTGCGCGATGGGCGGCGCCTCACACAATCGGATCTCGGATTTACATCACATTCATTTATCTTCGTCTCACGAAACACATGAAAGTAAGTGAGCGCTGCTGAACTGGAGAAGAATAGAGTAAACTATACAGTCACTATATAATGTGTGTCTGATGTGAATAAAACACGGAGTCACGTTATCTTAACTGTCTGAAGGGATTGTTTTCGCCGCGTCCATCATCAGTGTGTGTTTTCTGCTAGTACTCTTTACAGCGTTTACATGAAACCTGAAATAAACATGATGTGGTTGAAACACTGAATAGTTGTGATAAGTGACGAGCGCTGAGCGTGTGTGTCTCTGGCCATATTGGCACCGGGTTTCAGTACCCAACCCTACTCACAAATCACTTAAAATAATTATTAATATAAAATCATTCAGCAAATATTAGCCACTTTTTGTTTTGAAAGTCTCTTCTGCTCACCAAGGCTGCTTTAATTATATCAAAAATACAGTAATATTGTGAAATATGTGAATATATAGTGCAGTGTGATTTATTCCTGTGATCAAAGCTGAATTTATCATCATTACTCCAGTCTTCAGTGTCACATGATCCTTCACTAATCATTCTCATATGAGGATCTGATGATCAACACACATTTATGATTATTATCAGTGTTGGAAAAAGTTGTGTACAAACATATTTACTTTCACTTTTGATCAATTCAATGCTTCCTTGCTGAATAAAAATATTAATTTAATTAAATAAATAAATCATAGTGACCCCAAACTGTACTGTATTGTAATCATTTGTATACTCCTGCACATTAAACACTGTAAACTTAGTTTATACACCTCACACAGGAGTGTTTGGCACCACAGTAAAGTTTAACTTTTCCCAGAGTACCACACACACACACACACACACACACACACACACACACACGATCTCCAGAGCTGAAGGACATTTAGGACTGTACGTGTCAGTGAACGAGAGACGCCCAGCGTCTCCTGAGTCCGGAACATTCTGACTGTCTGTCACACGATCCAGCGCTGTCTTTCTCTCTTCCTCTTCACACTCACTCACTCCATCCTGAGGAACGCAAGCATGAATAATCCTCCTCTCATCCCACATACCTGCACAAGCACACACCGCGCTTCCAGCGGCCTAAAAAAGCCTCCCGCGCTCGCGGCTCCCCTGAGAGCGCAGTCATTGCTCAAAGCTTGCTCTTTCATAGCCGAGACCTAATGGGGTTTTCACTTACACGATATTTTAAGTATCAACTTCACCTCCTGATCTCCTGAATATGAAAGACACACAAGTGTGTCGACGGACTGTGTAAAGTATGAGACGGTATAGCAGCTCAGATCAAGGAGTTCAGATGGAGATCTCAGATGTTTCTCCTTCAAAGAAAGAGACAAACGGCAATTAACACACCTACGACATTTAGTTTTGGTTCATATTGAGAACCAGCAGAATTTAGTATTATTTAAGTACAGTTAAAGTATTAATATTTTGAGTAAGCTTTAATCTTTTTATTTTCAGTTAAGAATTTTCAAATCATTAGTTTTAGTTTACAGTTGAACATCTGAGTTGATATTGAGGTCTGAAGTGGGAGACTTCATATGTTTATATCTCTCTCATGGATATCAGGGTGAAGAACTGACACTGTAAAGCCCAACACTTAAATGGTTGAGTAGAGCCAACTCAAATTAAATGAGTTCAATCAAATGAACTTTCATGAGAATTTAGAACTTTCTGAGACATTTTGAGTAATCTGAATTGTTTCATTGTTTTGAGTTTTATGAACTTATTTCTTTTCATTTAGACCATCTTAAATTGAACTGAAACTGGGCTGGGATTTATATTTCCCAGAATGCTTTGCCATGACACTCAAAAGGGACAGTAAATGCCAAAATTAAGTGTAATATGATGTTTCTGGAGCAAGATTGGAGATTTAGTAGTGTTTAATGTTTTGCTAGTTTATAAGAGTTATGTTGGGCTTTTTGTAGTTTCCATAATGGTGACAAGTGGAGCACACACACACACACACACACAATTTGTTCGGGTTATGGGATTAATGTATGTTTTATTGGCAATCGGCGCGTAAGTGCATATAATGTGAACAACACTAACGTATAGTGAATCGTGTGTGTGTGTGTGTGTGTGTGTGTGTGTCTTTAGCTCCGCCCACTGCACGCCTCCACGAGCTCGGCTGTTTTCAGAAACAATCGTTACAGTGTTTCTGTCTTTTATAAATATGATAAACTAAAGACTCTTGGGAGATATGAAGGATCAACACTACTCTATAGATACTCCAGATTAACATCACACTGTGTGTGTGTGTGTGTGTGTGTGTGTGTGTGTGTGTGGACTGGTAATCCTACGGTATGGGGACAAAATGTCCCCACAAACATGGCAATATCCAAAATCCTTGTCCTTGTGGGGACATTTTTTGGTCCCCATGAGGAAAACATCTTATAAATCACACTAAGTGATGTTTTTTGAAAAAGTAAAAATGGAGCATGTCTCCTGTGATGGGTAGGTTTAGGGGCAGTGTGTGTGTGTGTGTGTGTGTGTGTGTGTGTGTGTGTGTGTGTGTGTGTGTGTGATGGGTAGGTTTAGGGGCAGGGGCAGTGTGTGTGTGTGTGTGTGTGTGTGTGTGTGTGATAGGTGATTTTGAGGCACTCGGCTGTGTGTTTCAGAAAGAAAAGAATGTAATGTGTGTGTGTGTGTGTGTGTGTGTGTGTGTGTGTGTGTGTGTGTGATGGGTAGGTTTAGGGGCAGGGGCAGTGTGTGTGTGTGTGTGTGTGTGTGTGTGTGTGTGTGTTTATAAATATGATAAACTAAAGACTATGGAATGACCCCTATAGATACTCCAGATTAACATCAGACTGTGTGTGTGTGTGTGTGTGTGTGTGTGTGTGTGTGTGTGTGTGTGTGTGTGTGTGTGTGTGTTTGTATTATTGCTGTCCTGAGGAAACTAATTGGGTTTACAGTGTACTTTTATATACATGAAATGGAAAATGTGTGTTTTTTCTGTCCTATGCGTCTCTATATTTCACTGAAAGCAATACCTGCAGCTCTTTATTAGCACACGCAGATGAAGACTCGGGACTCTGGCTGCGCATCAGACGTGTTCGTGACACACCGTAGGTGTTGAAGATGCAGCGCTGGAAGCAGATGAGACGAGTTTGATGTGAGCTTGAATGTGACGGGGCACATGTAATGTGAAGTCGCAAATCTTGGCCTGCAGCGGCGGAGTGGATCGGGACGTCTGAGAGTCAAAGCCGACGCCAAGCGATGTTGACGGCATTACAGCAGGAATCTGAACTAGCATGACCAGCGTCTTCAGCAGCTAATGAGCTAATGCGTTATGAAGCCCTCCGGCGCGAGGACAGACTCCTCCCCGAAGAGCCGTCACACCTCATGAGAGCCGCCCGAACTCATTATCAGGAGGACCACAATCCTCTTAACTCCTCGACTTCACATAAACCTGATGGGGGAACATGGGAGGAAATCGCTTAAAGGAAGAGTTCGCCCAAACAAATAAAGAGTGTCAGAATTTAAATCACCATCATGCTCCAAAACAGACACAAGCACCATAGAAATATTAGAAAACTGTATGGGATACTCCACATCTCCTGGAGCTATTTGAATTTAACACTACAGGGGAAAATATTACCCTAATAGACATCATATCTCTTGTGTTACAAGTTTCTGATATGTTGTGTTTGTGCTAATCATCTAATTAAATATGGATCATTATTGCAGCGAGTTGTGTGTTTCTAGCATGTTATATGTTTGGCAACATTATTTACAACCCTAATTGATGGAGCGTGTAGCTTTTCATTACAATCACGTATAAACATCACGGCAATATTCCAGGATGACAATGTCAAGATCCATCAGCTCAGACTAGGGCTGGGCGATAAAGTGATATGTATCGCGATAGACACGTAATCGATATCAATAGAAAATGCGTTCGATAAAACGTTAGATTGGTTTTTTTCTTTGTCGGAAGAAACTAGAGATTGCGAAGTAAGTTTGGTTACATGAACAACGTTTGGTAACCTAGCAACGTAGGGAGTGACACGCTAACAGCCAATCATGTAACAGTATCATGTTTGGTCCAGTAACAGAGCCGGCGTGGAGTGATGCGTGGGAAACGAGTGCCGCAGCGAGCGAGGAGATGTTGATCAGTCAGGAAAACAAAACAAGTGTTTGGGATTTTATAAGTCCGACCGTAGTCAGACCAATGTCGTCTGCAAATTATGCAAGACCGTCGTCCCGACCAAGACTGGTAATCCCACACACCTGTTGAACCAGCTTAAGCCTTTGGTCTGGCTCCAGCGTGAGCCTCCGCTGACCGCGCGCCTCGTCCGATTGGGAAGTGTTTCTACTCGACTCGCTCGCTCGCCGTTGTGCTGATCTTTGAAACGACAGGAGGCCGACTCGGAGTAATTGCTCTATAAACCATCAGGAAACAGCGGTGAGAAGGAGTCAGGTACACACGTGACAGTGCTTACTTTATTAAACTTGACCAAAACCACACTACGAGAGAATCGTGTAACCCAGTAAACCCAGCATTACTGGCATTAGAGCAGAATATATGGATGGGACAACATGTACACAACTAAACGAACCATCTCTTAAACATTCTCTAATTTCTCTAAACATTTTCAATGAGTTTCGTGAACGGTTTTATTAAACAGGGATCTTTATTTTCATGAAAAGGCCTTATTTCTGCTATTGTTGGCTCATTTTGTAATATAAAATGAGTATACACATATTTACATTTTAATGATTTGAAGTGTTTCCCGGGGCCATGTTGACATCTCTTCCTTTATAACTGAGGGGATTATAATCAGAGGAAGGTTAACTTTAAAATAAAAATGTTTAAATGTAATATATTTACTCCTGGTCCTTATTTTAAATAGGTCATAAAAATATCAATAATTATCGATATCGACCGATATGAAACGCTTATATCTGATACAGTTTTCAGCCAAGCTCAGACTGTGAAAGAATGGTTGTGAGGGATCATTTTCACCTCGGAGTCCAGATCTTAAACTCAATGAAAGTCTTTGGGATGTGCTGGAGGAGACTTTACAGAGTGCTGGACTCTTGCATTGATGCACCTCTTGATGGAAATAAATGCTGTGATGTTATTTCCATTACATCACAACAGCTCTCTCTGGATCAACGGCCGTGACAATGCAGACCTGAGTCACTGTGATCGTACTTGTCAAATTTAATTGTTATTTAGGAATAAGATCGCGTGATAGCAACCACATCACAACATATGTTGGCTAAAGCCATCCTGTAGCTCAAACACTAGAGCACAACGCTGAGAAATTCAATGCAATGTAAGACTTCGGATAAAAACATCTGCCAAATCCATAAAAACCATGGATCCATGGAGTAGCTGGGTATCTTCACAGAATGTTACAAACTAAATCATATATTAAGGAAAGGAGGATGTCTACTTCATTTCAATACAACTGATTTCGAGTCTGGTTTGCCTTCAGATACTCCAAGAGATGAATTAAATCATTAAGATCCTGATGAAAGAAAAACATTATCTTTAAAGAAGAGACATCTTCGCCTGGTCTCAGCAGTGTCTCTGCATGAGTACAGTCCGAATATCTGAATACAGTGTTCATTAATAAATAAAAGTGACTTTGGAAAAGGCTACAGATGCTCAGATGATCAATAATAATGTGCATTTATGTGGGTTGATTAATAATCATTGCAATTATGTCATTTCATGCTTCTGGATGACCATGTACTGGAGACCAGGATAAAAGTTCTCCTTTTATGCTCCACAGAAACAAAAGGATACAGGCTCGAAACAGCATGACAAAAACAAACACAAACCACAGTGACATTTCAGAGAAAATACAAAAATAAAATTAAAATAATCTAAATGCACGCTGTGCAGACTTTTTATATTCAGTGCAAGATTGCGTTTTATTATTCCAAGTAACAAAAACGTTTTTTTATGGATTTAGTCTTCGTCTACTCTAATAACCCCAGACCGAGCAAGTCAAACAACGTCTGGAAAAGCAACAAAGGCATAACGGAAGGCCACATGAGAGAGCAGCGAGACACGGGTGATAATGGAGGTGTTAACTGTAAATGACACACGGATGGAGTATTGAGGGGTCGAGGTGGAAGACAGACAGCATTAGACACACACACACACACACACACACACACACAAACTCGCTCTCGGCTATTGTAGTCGAGGGACCAGCAGGACCCGTGATTTCATCCGCACTTCCACTGAAGTAGGTCAACCAGTGATAATGGAAGGGCAATGAGGAGCAAGTGCTCACCTCCTCCTCCCGTCTCACTGCGAGAGAGAGAGAGAGAGAGAGAGAGAGAGAGAGAGAGAGAGACAGAGAGAGAGAGAGAGAGAGAGAGAGAGAGAGAGAGAGAGAGAGAGAGAGAGAGAGAGAGAGAGAGAGAGAGAGAGAGAGAGAGAGAGAGAGAGAGAGAGAGAGAGAGAGAGAGAGAGAGAGAGAGAGAGAGAGAGAGAGAGAGAGAGAGACCCCCTACAGAGAGACAGACCCTCACAGAGCGCCGTCACCCGCACATCCAGTCACAACACAGACACACACACACACACACACACACACACCATCATCATTACCACATCCCATACCTGCTTATTTGCATAAATGGAAAGAACCGTAAACAGAAACAATGACTCATGAGTGTCTTGAACGCCTTACGAGTCAAACGCTCTTATCATAAGACAATAAGACTCTTACTGAAGCACATGCAGAAATATGTGTTCACTAGGAGTGTAACGGCACACAAAACGAAAGGTTTCGGTACAGCAGGAGAGAGAAAACCAAATCTAAAATTGCTTATTTTTATTAAACGGTGGTTTGCTGAACAAATTGCGTCTGAAACTAAAAGTAAAAGATCTCTGCTAATGCTGTAAACTATATAGGGAGCCCTTACTCGCAGATCACTATAATATAACAACAGAGCCCAAACTATGTATACACAGTGGCTGTCATTTTCATAAACACACATAATAATCCAGACATCAGAAACAGGTTCAGTGAATATAATGAATATATGGGCTAATATCGGTCATATATTGAGTGAAAGAGTTTTTCTCTGGTGAACTCACAGCTGTGGACGCTGAATAACGCCTGAGGTCATGTGATGCTCATTGTTCTCAAGCTGTTTTATTGACTTCTGTCCGGTGTTGAGACACTGATTGAGTGATTACACACATATGATGGTTTCAGTAAGTGTGTATCCTCAACACACCTTCAGATGTTTATTCATGTTTATTCATTGACTATGACAATCACATTCACTCATCCATACAGTGATCAGTCACGCCACATTAAAGAGCGGCAAAACGGCATTTATCGTTTGAATTTCCTGATAACATGGACTGAATACTCCATATGTCCGTGTGGGAACTAGGATTGAAGTATGATCCGCGTGTAAGCCGACTTCTAAAGATAGCATTTGGAACGTGCACCGTACCGGAAGCCCCGTACCCAAACGTGGATATGTGCAACGTTACACCCCTAATATTCACACTACAGATTAAAAGGTTAATTATTTTTAAACAAATCAATGCTTATATTGGTAACACTTAACAATAAGGTTCCATTAGTCCCTTCTATAGCAGTTATTAATCTTTGTTAATTTCAGCATCTACTAATACATTAAAGGAACACTCCAGCGTTTTTAGAAATAGGGCTTATTCAACATCTTTCCTACATTTTGATATGTGGGCAAATGCATTTTTGTCTCAGTGCATGTATTGTTTTAGTTTGACAGGGTCGCGACTAGCTTAGCTTAGCATAATGAATGGAATCCTATGTTGCCAGCTAGCATGTCCCGAGTAAAAGTGATCAAAAAAAAACCCACACCTAATTAGCCTTTCGCTGGCCCCTCCCCCAAAACGTCCATTGTCCAATCACACATCATAGCAACAGTTGTGAGTAGGTCCGACCAACATTGACTCCAGATGGTGAAGTGGTGCGCCCACGGCGTTTGTAAATCAGACACTAGATACCTGGGCCGGTTCTAGGCATGGGCAGGGGTGAGCTGAGCCCACCCAAACATCTTCCTTGCCCACCCAATCCGAATTTAGGAAATGATAGTGGTCATTTGTTTTTATGATTTGTGCATGATTAAAACAATCTGAGGTGGGCTCTGTGTTGTAAGTTTTGATGAAGGGCAGTAGAAATGTCCCAAACAATCACAAAAATAACACCAGAAATTATTATTAAAATAAATGTCAGTATTTTTTTTTTCCATTATTGACTGAAAATAACGGCGTGGTGCGTTATAGACGGCGCGCTGCTTCAGTCCGTATAGCAGAAAAGCAGAGGCTGCAGTCACACAAACGAAAATGGGCAGAAATATTTGAAATATATTAGAAATATCGTGCTATTAAGGTAGTTACGAGGAGTTGTATTTGTGAATATCTTGTAAATATGAATATGCAGCTCTGATTAGATTTTTTAATTAGATTAGATTTGAAATTAGCTTAAAAAAACTCACTCATTTAAGAATGTGCATTTATTGCGTGGACAGATCTAGAATATAATGCAAGTGTTTGAAATGCAAAAGCATAGTTCATTTGAAACCTTGCCCTCTTTGGCTTGCTGTTGCTGCTGTTACTGAATACACGAGGCAAGCTGACTGTTTAAATAACAGCCCTGAAATAAAAATGCGCTGTTTATATTTTAATCAGTTTAGGGCCATTCACGCAGGATGCGTTTTTGTGGTAAAAAACACGATATGTGGGTCTAGAGACGCTTTGCAATGCACGGGTATGCTTTCTCGACTGTATTAAGGCATATACAGGCTGTCGTACAACAGAATCAGTGATCCCGTAAGGGTCAGAGGTGGAAAGTAACGAATTACATTTACTCGCGTTACTGTAATTGAGTAGTTTTTCTGTGTACTTCTACTTTTTTAAGTAGTTTTAAAAAGCTGTAATTTTACTTTTACTTAAGTACATTTTGATTGAAGTATTGTACTTCGCTACATTTTAAACCACATCCGTTACTGAGTAAAAATAAATCATTAATGCAAAGGGGAGGAAAAAAACGCGATCCGGAAACGACTATATTGAATAGAGGCGGACGCGAAGAGAACAAACGCGCAAATATCAGATGGAGACGAACAACACAGACGTCATGACGCAGACCCAGCTGAAAGCAAAACGTCATATACACAAACTGATGGATGAACGAATAACTCGAAAGAATAAATCAAATCGCGACATGGTCTGTAAATATTAAAGCACAAAACATTGCTATATGAATATATGATCTGTGAATGAGCTGCTCCGTCTACTACATACAGGACTCTATTATTCTTAAACATTTTAATGAATTAATGACAAAATTAAGTTATTAATCTAATTCATAATCATTTATTGAATTTAGTTTATTAGACATGTTTTATTGAATTTTTAATAAACAAAAACAAATGGTTTTAAGTTTGTTAAAAGACCAATCCTCTTCATTCATTTAACATCATTTTAACTAACCATAATTTAATAATAGGTACAGTTTATTTATTAAATAATTGTTTTTTGAGATAGTTGTCATATCGTGAAAATCTCATTCTATCACAACCCTACAGGGGAGAGTCCCGCACTTCACTGTTAAAAAGTAACTAAGTAACTTTTACTCTGAGTACATTTTAAATGAGCTACTTTTTACTTTTACTTGAGTAAATTTTTAGACCAGTAATTTTACTTGTACTTAAGTAAAATTTCATTGAAGTAACAGTACTTTTACTTGAGTAGAATATTTTGTTACTCTTTCCACCTCTGGTAAGGGTAAATAAAGAACTGTTTGTTTTTGTTTGAATAAATACAGCATTTGCTTTACTCAAGAAATAACTGTCTATAAAGGCTAATATTGTGTGTATTTTAGGTCTGAAACGTGGGAACGCTGAAGAGAGAGAAAGGGCAAACCAGAGTTGCAATTTACTCCCGCGATTGACTGGAAACCAGTCTGCGATCTTCTGGTCTGTCGTGTCTCCTTCATTGTGTATTTTTATATTTTGAATATATCCCTCCACTGCATACTGTAACCCCTTTTGCCTCGATCTGGAGAATATCGTGGAGGTATTGCTCCAAAAAAGGTCACTGACATGCACGGGTATACCTCTTCCCGTCATGGCAATCTGTCGCGCTGGTCGTGTTTGACCATTTGTTTGTCGGACGTAGTAACAGTAACTAAGGGGGGCGGGGCTCGGCGAAAGGCAAATTACTTAATGTTAATAAATACAACTTTTGATTTTAATAGTTAATGCGCTGTGAACTAACATGAACAGCTGGATTTTTACATTAGCTAACATTAACAAAGATACAAATACAGTGACGAATGTATCGCTCATTGTTAGTTCATGTTACCCTTATATTCAGCCAGGATGCATTGAATTCATTGAAAAAAAGTGACCATGAAGACAATATTATAAAAAGATTCTACTTAAAAATAAATGCGTTTCTTTTGAACTTTCTATTCATCAAATAATCCTAAAAAAGGAAGTGTATGACTGTTTCCACAAAAATAATAATCATAAATGTTAGAATGATTAGTGAAGGGTCATGTGACACTGAAGACTGGAGTAATGATGATGATCACAGGAATAAATCACACTATATATTCACACAGAGAACAGCTGATCTACATTTGAATAATATTATTTTTCCTGTATTTTTTATCAAATAAATGCAGCTTTGGTGAGACTCTTTCAAAACACTTTAAAAAATTTAAAAAATCTCCCGAAACCCTAAACTTCTCGGTGCAAGAAATCCTGTGTGCAGGAGTGACCGCTGTAAACAGCCGTTTGTGTGGTGTTTGTTAAAGGTTGAGCGTGGGCTGCTGATATATGAGATGTCTAACATCAAATCAGAGTCCAACCCATCTGACCCATCAGAACCAGTGAAACACACCAGTGACCAGCGGGGAATCTGCTTTACACACCGCTGGCTTCAGCTCGTCCCTCCTCCTCACTGCTTGACCTTTCAGCATCTCTCGCTCCTTCGCTCTGTTTTCACAGTAGAAGGGGATTCTGTCCATTTTAGAGACTTTTAGTCTTTAGAGACTCAAAGCTGACTTGAGCTCACACGCTCAATGCCAACCTGAACGACACACAAACACAATCCTAATGCTACAAACACACTGCTTATTGACAATTACATTTTTCCACCAAAGGTAAAAATAAGTATCGGTCTCTGATCAGAATTGCCTGATCTGTCATTGGTCAGTCAGTCAGTCAGCCCCGCCCCAAATTCACGTGATTGGTTAAGCCACAAATCGATATGTTGAGCCGCTTAAACACATCAATATTCTCAAAGTGTTAGTGTTTGACTCTTCAGGAATCACACGAATGCCTGACGCGACATTAGCCGCCTTTCCATTACAGATTTGCGCAAAACTTTTGCGATATTTTCTGTCGATAAAAAACGCCGTCTCCATTAGCTGATATTATGCGACTAAAACTGATTTTTTTCCTCGCACAATAAGTCATTCCAAAATTATGCAATGTATGTTGGGTTTATGTATATCCCATCCACCGCATTGGGCATTATTAATAACGGAAGGAGACGTAGGATCGTTATCCAAGCATTAATGGCAAGGAAAGCACCTTACACTTTGCGGCACGTATGATGGTGTGTGTGTGTGTGTGTGTGTGTGTGTGTCTCTTATATCTGCTTCAAGGTCTTCATAATAGTGTGGCATTTCTTTGTTGTTTAGACTCCAGTATTCCTGCAATTCTCGTCTTTTATGAGTTTTTATAAAATTGACGCATTTCCATTTTTTCCATTCTATTGACCGTATTTTCAATTCGCAAATTCAATTTGCTCAATTTGAAGGGTAATGTAAACGTGGCTAGCGTCTCTGAAACTGAAGTCATTAAATAGTTTGTGACGTGATCCAAGTGTGCACGAGTGCTAAGAAAGTGAAGCCAAAGCATCTCGAGGTGATTGATCCCGGAATAGCTCATAAGCTCCGCCCACTCCGTGTAATGTAACGGGACATGCGACAAACTAAACAATCAAATTACACTTCAGATCATTTTTCTCAAACATGGTTTCTATCATTTTGGGTAGTTTGATGTAAGATCAAGTGTTTTTTTTTAAATAAGTTTGGTTTTAGTTAGTTATTGATGCTATAAAAACGGGAGGGGGGTGACCATAGACTGTCCGTGATGTCCCACACAGGATTCTGAAGATCAGTTTTAAAGCGTAAAGTACGGTCGAGCTGGCCGTCGCCATCTTAGCAGCGCGTCACTCCCCGATAACTGATAATGGGCAAAGAGGCGGGACGTGGGCGGAGCTGAGGTCTCATGATGACTAACAGACAGCAGATAAATGGCTACCCATCTGTCACTCAAAGTGGCCACGCCCTTAATTATGCAGAGCTTTAAGGCTTTATATAATGTAAATGAATGAGTTATAAAAAAATTCACCCCCCTCACAATCATCATGAAGGGCAAAATTAACCATATAGACCAAAACTAGAATTTGTCCCAGGCTGTAAACATGTTTTATTCTGCTGTAGAGTTGGGCATTTTAACATGAGCTCAATGAGATTCTGCTCAGCCTGTCTCTAGTGGCCAGAAGATGAACTGCAGAAGAAGAAGTCACTTCTGTATCGGCTTCCAGAGAAACTGGGGAGGAGCCGCTTGCGTGTGACGTGATGATTGACAGCTTCTTTGAGAAGTAGTCACTGAGGAACTAACAGGACTTTTATCAGGATTTACTTTCTGTTTATTTTCAAGTCTAAACTGAGCTAACAGTGTGGGCTGGGTCTTGATATCGCGCCTCCACTTCCTGTTCTCTACTGCGCAGACTCAGCGCCATATTCGGACACTGGCGGCTTCACTTTTCTTCAGTGGAAGATAGTGAAGGCACGTCGTCCATATTTTTGAACGGTCTATAGGCGTGAGGAAATGAAAACATTAGCTTTAGAATGGTAAAATCGCACATAAATCATGAACACTTGGCTGTGCAGGGAGTCCCCTGCTGGCTCGTGTGATATATGAAGCGCTTCTTAGTGTCTCCGGATAAGTGTTTGCTGTAATGGCGGTTTCAAAAGCTTGGGTTTTCTACATCTCCGTCTGCAAACGCCATCCTTCCAGGGAGAAGTTGCTCATCGGGCCAATTTAGGTTGCATGGCAAACACATTGTCTCCCAAGTTTCCACTGCCAATCTCACCAGCAATTGTGGCTTTTGGGTTCCGCGAGGGGAAAATCGCTCGGAGGCAGAAGTCCTGAGCAAGGGATTTTATCCACCGTTTCATTAAGGGTTTAGTTTTAGAGAAAAGGCCAGTCTCATTATACTAACGGACTGCGAGACGCCCCGGAACCAGCGCCAAGGCGCCCCTGAATATGCAGGAGCAGGTTCGCCGTGAGTCTGATTGATTGCGAGCGAGTTATCAGAAAGAGTTGAGCTGGTTACATCTAACGTCTGCTGTTTAAGTGGCGATCACTGTAACTGACAACAAAAGCCCTTGTTTTCTCTGATTGTGCAGTCTTCACTCCGGCGTACGTGTCCATTGTAATCGGTTCTTCAATAATCTCTCTTCTCCTCGTCACCTGTCAGCATACATTTCCCACAAGCCTCTGATTCCCTCTGAAAGCGGCAGAAATCTTTCTGAAGGGATGAAAAGCTTTCCACCTCCTCAGCATCAGCGTGCTCAAATATTTGACTCCGTCTGTAATCTGCAGCCCTTACAGACGTCTGTACGGCTTTAAAGGCGAATGATCTTCCCTGTCAAAGCTGCGGTTTTAAAATACTCCTTTACTTTGTTACAGCAGAAGAGACGAGAGGATCTGAGATATGCTTTGAGGAGGAGAAGACATGTATCATACACATTTTTAACTCTGGGACAGTCTTCTTTTGTTCGTTTTGTCCATGGTTATGCAATTACCCTATGAGTTTAAACATTATGGATATATAACAGGGATTCTGACTGACCTTTCTAACACCGATTAAAGAAATATTAAGGAATAAACTGAAGGGAATAGCACGTCAGTACTTCTATGAAGTCTCACTAATACACTCATTGTGTGCATTTAAAGTTTGAGATGAGAAATCTTGTGAAAGTGATTTTATGATTAAAACAAGAGCAAATATCTGCCAATGTGTTCATAAACAACAACCTTATTCAGTCATTTTCATACCCAATGACAGATTTGTTCTCGTTTTAATCATAAACTCACTTCATTTTGTTGAGTTTCTCAGAAAACAAGACTTCATGTCTTCATTCTGCTGTCATGAAATGTCTCCTGATTTAAGATAGTTTTATAGTTTATTCTGTTTTAATCGTTCTGGCCTCTGCTTTAGTGGTCAGATTAAATGTGCCGGACTCTCGCTCATCTTCTGAACACACATGAAGAGATCTGTAATGAAACGGAGAGATTTCTGTCCTCCATTGACAGTCTAAGCAACTTCATAAAGAGATCTGATCCGTACGGATCGAGCAGATTATTCCAGATGTTCCGAAGAGACTCCTTGGCTTTATATGAGGAAGGAAAGTTTGAACGATATCAGGGCGAGGACATGATCCCAGGATTCTCATTAATTGGTGAACTGGCCCTTTAAGTGTTCTGACTTTTGATTTATTCCACCAAAATGTAACAAATTCCGTGATATTCTGCATTATACAGTAAATTACATTTTTCCATTCTGCAATTTCATCCACGTGTTCTGCATTGCAGGAATCATAGGGCCTTAATTTAATGCCATGATATTGAATTTAAGCCATTTTTAAGGCCTTCAATTTTGGAAGGTCAGATTAAAGACTGTTTAAGACCAGTGGAAACCCTGATACACACACACACACACACACACACCGGTTCATGAAAACAATCATATTCACTCAGATATACAGACAGCCGAAGACACACAGCCTCTACGTTACAGGATCAACTCCCAGCCCAGGTGAAGGTGTCAGACATGCGTGCTGTGTTTGGGACGCTGGGGCTTCAATTATTGTTCCCTGTCCTTCACAGAAGTGACCCGCACGAGCGCCGGGCAGCTGGGCATCACCCGCCCCTGCCCCGAATCCCCCGACCGCCAGCCAGACAGCTGTGATTAATGTGCTAACTGCTCCAGTGAACAACACAACTCCTGAAACCACCAAACATTATCATAACATTTCACCTCTAATCCTAATCAATACCACTAAGATTTATGGGACGCGCTCAAGACCGGCTGTCCAGAGCCTCGAAGGGTGCCCCCCATTCACCTTCACACGCTCCGACCGGGACAGAACTCCAGGAGCGTCGGAGTTAGAGACTTCCTCTGCACCACAACACCTTTTCATTTTTATGATCAGTCTGAATGTAAAAATTATATTTTCTCTGTGGAAAATGCATTTGCAGGAGATTATATTTCACCATAATACTCTTATTGCAAATTAAAGCCGCTATTACTTTGCCTTTTCTGTGTGCGTGTGTGTCTCTGTGTGTCTGTGTGTGTGTGTGTGTGTGTGTGTGTGTGTGTGTGTGTGTGTGTGTGTGTGTGTGTGTGTGTGTGTGTGCGTGTGTCTCTGTCTGTCTGTGTGTCTCTGTCTGTCTATCTGTGTGCGTGTTTGTGTCTCTGTCTATCTGTGTGTGTGTCTGTGCGTGTCTGTCTGTGTGTGTGTGTGTGTGTGTGTGTGTGTGTGTGTGTGAGTGTGTGTGCTTGTCTGTGTGTGTGTGTGTGTGTGTGTGTGTGTGTGTGTGTGTCTCTGTCTGTCTATCTGTGTGCGTGTTTGTGTCTCTGTCTGTCTGTGTGTGTGTGAGTGTGTGTGTCTATCTGTGTTTGTGTCTCTGTCTGTCTGTGTGTGTGTGAGTGTGTGTGTTATGAGGAGGTTTGTGTGTGTGTGTGTGTGTGTGTGTGTGTGTCTGTGTGTGTGTCTGTGCGTGTGTGCGTGCGTCTCTGTGTGTGTGTGTGTGTGTGTGTGTGTGTGTGTGTGTGTGTGTGTGTGTGTGTGTGTGTGTGCGTGTGCGTGCGTAGTCTGTCATCAATAGAACCTTTTTTTATTTTAATCTATTTTAATTATTTAAAGACATTCCTCTATTATTTATTATTATTATGAGGAGGTTTGTGTGTGTGTGTGTGTGTGTGTGTGTGTGTGTGTGTGTGTGTGTGTGTGTGTGT
This sequence comes from Gobiocypris rarus, assembly GCA_023029165.1. Lineage (NCBI taxonomy): Eukaryota > Metazoa > Chordata > Actinopteri > Cypriniformes > Gobionidae > Gobiocypris > Gobiocypris rarus. Next base: position 25,621,509 of record CM040922.1, on the reverse strand, counting down.
GTGTGTGTGTGTGTACACACATTATACATTATTTGAGCCAACAATGTCCAAACAAACAATTGATCAATATTTCTTTTACATTATGTTTTTTGTGCACAAGTCTTGCCATCTGTCATGTTAATTCTACAGCAATGAATCGGTTCCAATAGCAAAACTAAATATATGGTCAGTGCTTTCTCCTATTTATCTATATTTCTAGCTTTCCATAGACTTCTCCTGCCATAGCTCTGTGTTACAGCACATCTATTCTCCAGTAAAGCCTCGGCTGTATAAGTGTCTCTATTCTACATCATGCGTCTACTCTCAGAGCAGCTCAGATGTGCACAAAAGCCCCTCTCTGTAGGTGACGGATGCATCGAGTGCATGCAGTAAAAGTGCAAATGTGTCTCCAGGCGGCCTTTGAGACTTCTGGGTCTAATCAAGCAAAGCGAGGAGGGATGAGCGCCGGAGGGCTGGCCACCGAACCCCTGGGCCGAGTGCACACGCCATCAGCTGGAAGAGGACGAGGGCATGTCGGGTGGTTATTCAGTGTGGAAATCCTTTAAAATAGCCAAGCACTGCATTATTTTCCCGAGCGGAGTTGTTTCTGCAGGACAGCGTGGAGCCGCCGGATAACCTGACGCCAACCTTGAGCCAAACTCTCAAATGCAGCTTAAGTGACAGTGTCCATTAACAGACCGTCCTGCTTTGCAGAAAGTGTCTTTTTTCCCCCAAAGCAGGCGCCAGTTTTTCACCGCACCTTTTATGCAGCCATCAGACTATAACAGAGCCTGTGCTCAAATATGACACGACAGATCCGGCACAGTGTTATAAAACACATCTCAGTGTCTGAAGACAACCAGCTAATCTCTAAAAGATACACAGGCAA